>DWLR01001836.1:0-16981 GCA_018246295.1 Papilio alexanor hazarajatica
TTCACTATTTCTTTACTTTCTTAGTCACTTATATGGCCTCTGTAAAATTATTTAAAATGCTTATCCCATTTGATTGCCAAAAAGTTGCATTTGACTTGAAACAATTTCTTAAGTATTTCAACTATGACTTCACTGGGGTAACTAAAAAAGATGATCGATTTTATTCGACACGGTCCTCCTTCGATGCACAATTTAAATTTAAGGAATTTTGTTTTTTTTTTTTTCTATAATATTGTATTTGTAACATTTTTCGGAAAATTTAAAAAATGTTTTTCCTAACAAGATTATATTACTATCATCAGAGCCATTATATTACTTGTAATAAACGCATAAGATAGTTAAAAAAAACTATGGCTTGACTGCTGGAATGTTCGTCATGTCAACTTAATGTTATGTCATGGACCCCATGACATAACATTAAGTTCATAAGGTTAATGCGACAATCACAAAACATCCAAGCCGTTGTTTTTTAGTAAATGAAGTTTTGCTAGAGGCTTAGCTCTACTAGAGATCTATATCTTTTTAACAGTAATTATGTCCTTGCGAGTCTTGGCAAAAATTTTACATGAAAACTTTTTTGCTCGACTGTCAGGATAGTAATGTTTTTCGCGGGTACATATGTGTGTATGTACGTCCATTCCACTGTGACCTATAGCCTAAACGTCTGGACCGATTTTGAAGAGTAAGGTACCGTTCGATTGGTACTCTTCCCCGCAGTGTGGTATAGTCCAGTCGGGCTTATTACTTTTTTAAATTCACCACTAGTTGTTGGAGTACGAACTTATAATGTATTGTGATATGCTCACATTTACGTTACGTAGGACCTAACAAATTAAATTTAAATTAGATAACACTTTTTCTGTCTACACCAAATCCAAATGAGTTAAGAGACAAGAGTTTTTTTGGGTTATAAAGTTTGTGTTATTGAACTCCAAATAGGTATTGTCGTAAACTGTTATAATATATATACATATAGTAGGTGTAAAACTCCAACGTAAAGGCAATTTATATCTTTCGCTTGGACCTACTCTTAAAATAAATATAGTTAAAATTGTACAAGGAAGTTTGTAACATAATCTCGCCATATATTTAGCGGTCGCGTAGCTCCCAGGGCATTAATGATCTGGCGCAGCGTTTACTAGATTGTTGTCTTCCACGGAGGCGGCGGCTAACATTGTTACTGCCTGCACTACACTTGCGAACGATATTGACAGCGAATCGGATGAACACCCAGACGTGTACTATGTATACACATGCCTAAGTTATACGCTACGATACTGCGATAATGAGCGACTCTTAGCTTTGTAAAAACTAATTGTACCATCTAATGAGTGTAGTTTGTGATTGTTATCAGTTTGTTGTTTCTTTACAGTTTTAAAGCATGAGGCAAATGAGCAATTAGATGTTTATAACGCAGTTGTTTTGTCCAACAATTTTTATAGTCAGGATTAAAAAAAATATCTATGACGGCCTACTATGAAAGTGACCCGTGAAGGTCTTAATAACAACATACACTGCAATAGCCTGCCGAAGATTTCTGAAAAAAAAAAAAAAGTTTGAGCAGCCTTGATATAGAAGCTTCGTAGCTGCAATACTATTTCCCATTACATATGGTATCTTTGCCTGCACTGTAATGTCATGTTAACTCATAATCTATTTGTTTCAACTTTATTCTTATTTTTTAAGCTATTTGTTTTTCGTTGAAATACCATAATCTTTTATATGAAATTCTAAATTACAAATTAGTGCAGTTAGTTGTAGAAATTTTAACTTATTTTATTTATGATGACCAAAATAACAGGGTTTTATGTAATAACATAATGGAATCGGCCCAAAATCCATAGTTCAAATTTGTGACATTTATAGCTGTAATGAAATAATAACGAACTTATAATGGCTTTCCCTAAATACGCTTTATGGTTTAAATAACACATAACTATGAGATACTTTACAATCCACTCTCGTCGTTAAATCTAATGTTTGTAAAACTCGATGGAACACCGCAGCCAACTATTCTAATGACCGTCGAGGGACACCGTCGTATTTGTAACGAACCGAAAGAGTAGTATTAGATACGTTTAATTTCGTCCACATTACGAACTAATCCCGCTAAAGTGCTACAATACCAAGGCTCAGGGCGTGCGCACGATGCGCGGTCGATTCTACTATGCTACCATTTATACAGTAATGTTTACTTACCAATTTCACCTCTATTTACTTGTAATAGTATTGTACGTTAGTAGCTAAACTATCTAGTACCGAACCTATCGTACTAATTAGTATCTAATGCGTCTATGTCTACTCGACGTCAATAACATTGTAGCATTTTTGGATAATAAAAATTAAACAAATTTAAAACTACACATCAGGTTTCTATTTTACGTACATTTTGTGTATTTATTAGATTTCCGTAAGTCAAAAAAAAAACTTATGAAAACAAAATTATATATATTTATTTTTTTCATATTTTCATATTAAGTAACAAATTTAAGAACATTGTGTATATTTAAAGGCATTGGCTCGTGACTAGTTGTATGCATTTCGATGCGCACCCAGTTGTGACATGCAGCCGGGCTAATATCGTTAAACGGTTGCATTGTCGCGCTGCATATTGGAAATGACGCCGCTGTTTTACAAACATGACCCACTCAGCTACAAAATTTTACTAAAGCTGTTTCATTTGAATACGTGTTAGATTGAAGTATACTCAAGCAAGCTATTATTGTATCACTAACTCTGACCTGGTACTTTGTCCGCTTTTGAATGATTAATAACGCTAGTGATTTTCAATACAACATTATACCCTTTTCACATACGACACTCGTGAATCATAAAAGAAAACTTTGGTATTTAGATTGCTAAGCTGTACATTTTACTTTTTATGATCCTTTATATGTCTTACCTAATTAAATGAAATTCTTATAAACACTCGTTACACACACACACACGCACGCACGCACGCACATACACACACAGAGAGAGAGAGAGAAAGAGAGAGAGAGAGAGTTTAACATAACACTCACGGCCGTAACCCAGAGGGGTAGGCAGATACTACGGTTTACCATATGTTATATAGTTATGTTATTTACTTCAGGATGTAAAAATAATTAAATTTTAAGTGATTTCGATACTCAAGTTTTGCCAATGATAATCAACGTAATTATAATTACAGGAATATCGGTCCTTAGTCTTCGCTTACTCGTATTTGTTTAAAGTCAAACTAAGATGATAAAGCGATCGCTAAGCTATCAACCATCTCAACCGAGAACGCAGCGGGCGACCGTACTGACATTTAAGCTACGGGCCTCTTTAAACCGTTGTTACCAAGTGTTCCTTAAACTCGATACTTGTTAACTTTAACAATTGAACTTTTGTAAGTTTAGATTCAATTTGTTTACCTATTGTACAGACTAATTGGCTTATGAAATTAAATCTCTAAAAACTCCCCATTGTTCACGTAATTCGTAGCAATCTTTTAATTTCAATAAAGTTCGCAAAGAGTAATTTCTGGTCGCCTTTGAGTCCGCACGATATAATGAAACTAATTTAATGGGGTAAGAAACTCACTTAAAGTTATTAAAACTCTATAAAGTGGCCGGCAGTCGCGCTATCACGCTAATTGAAAACAACATTGTAGTATCCAGCTACTCGCTGCAACTTAATTTCTAACATAAGATTGCTTTCCTGTTTTTTAGATATTCGCAGGATATTCTATAGTGCATTTTCATTTCCGTTACAAACTTTCAACAAAGGATTCTTTGAAAGTTGGCAAGTATTCTTCTTCTGTATACTTTCGCAGATACTGTAAGACAATATATAAATAAAAAAGTGAAATATAAAATTCAAAGGTAATTACGACAAAATTCGATTGCTTTTGCATTGCCTTGCCATTGCAAGAAAGCTTGAAAATGAAATAACATAGAATACTTCCTACAAAACTTTTTTGTATACTTGTGTCATTTCTAGATATTTAATGAAAACTAATTTTCTAAGTGGGATTATTTGCTACCATAATAAAACATAATATTTCTTAAACAAATCTCATAATTCTTTGAATAAATTATTAAAAAGATTCATTGAATAAACAAATCTCATAATTCTTTGAATAAATTATTAAAAAGGTTCATTCAAATACCCTTGTAAGCATTGCCTTAAACATTTTTTACCAAAAAAAAAAATGATATTAACCAATTAACATTTATTTCAGTTCGCAACGGATATTCATGTGTGCCGATTGCGTTATCCGAGGGTTTGGACATCCGTCTGGGGACTTCAGTGACTGACATTGAATACGGAGGACCGGGGGTCACCGTCAAAGCAGTTAGTCACAGATCTCCAAATCAACCACAAACTTTTAAAGGTAAACAACATTCACTTGGTTTTATGTATACTGCTTTTTTTTAAATTGTAACATTAGTAAACCTAAAAAAATATTGAAGCATAAATACTATACAGCATAGTTTAAAATAATATACTGTTTTAGAATTTTAGTATAAAATAAATGCCTCAGTACTTCACATACTATAGCTTTAATCTTCACTATAGCTTCAGTCTTTTCAGGCAAAGTTAGCCGCATTGCGTCTCTACTAAAAATTCTACTCGGTCTCAGATATAGTGATCCTAACCTATAAAAATTTTATATCACGAACGAATACAGAAAATAGAGTTTTTGTCTTCCTTATAGCAACACAGTGTTTACGAAGTGACAGAAAAAGAACACGACCGTCAACAAATTAGTGGGCGTTATGAGAAAAATGTACAAAGCCAACGGCGGCTGCTCGCCATTTCTTTGTCGCGGAATGATTTGCAATTCTGTCGCCTTAATTTCACTTTGTCGATGCACAAAAATACGGGTGTCCGTTGTCCCGACTTACTCATTTTGTCATGATACTCCGGGGCCGTGTCCATTTCCATACGGCGGACTCGATGTTAAAAGTGCCAAATAGACTCTAAAGAGACTGGCCGTTTCTGCCAACTTAGAGAGGAGAAAAAGAACCACTTCCTTTGAGCACGGCTACATGCCAAAAATATCGTTTCTCATGAATTTCTCTTTCAATATTCTCCCCGACAGCTATCGCAATGCAACTTACTGACCCAAATAAAACGCTTTCAGCATTTAACGTAGAAGTTATCGTAGCGATCTCTCTGTTCCGGTTATTGATAGACAGGTTTTAGTTTGAGACCTAAAGAAATGTTAAAGTTTAAAAAGTGATATTGCTTCATATGAATTTTATTTACCACTGGAAAATCATTAATTTTACAGTGAAAAAAATAGAAGAATCAAAGGATCCTGTTGGGATAACAAATGTGTGGTATATAGTCAGGATCAATGTTTACTGTATAGTGAGGTTTTTTCCAAAATATACACTTAATTATTTTTTCTGAACTTTGAAAATTATGTGACGTCAGTTTTTTTGTACTATATGACATTTAGTAGTTATACCAGTGGAGTGGTACAATGTTGGAATGTTTATGTATGTATTTATTTGACCTTAACCCATTCACAAGTTGGGGACTCACAGCATGAGATCTCGATAAATGTAAACAGGGTTTTATGTATGCGACGTATAAACTCTGAAAGCTGGGGGCCGTTAGCTGAGATCAAGTGCAGCTCTAATGCTGATTGCTTGCTTTTATAGCACAACACTCTCCCGTCAATGGCCGGTTTTTTCACACATTCACAAACATTTCAATAAACGTCGTTGAAATGCTGCAAAATGAATATATGTTTATTTATTTAATATAAGTCATTAATTTTATGTGCTTTCAATACATCTATTAACATCATGTATAGTGTTAAAATTTATAAAATATATAATTGTATACAGTTCAAGAAATACGCTGCATTACTTAGTATAATTTTAATGTTCATTTACTTTTCTACAAAAGGCATTATTTGTCAATTACGTTTCCGAAATCTCCATTCTTAACTTTTTAATATATGATAAATAATCAAAAGCAAGAATGTGAAATAAAATAAAAAAAAACGTTGATTGGAATAAATCTACATTATTATTGACTTGTTGAAGTCTCGTTCTTATTAGGACAGCTGTTTTAAGTTACTAGACTGTTACTTGTACTATAGCAATATAAAATAATGTTTCCCTGTTTTGATTACAATTATAATAAAATAATTTACATAGTAATTTAGTAAAATTAATACGAACTGTATTTTGAAAAGGAGTAATAAGAATTTGCCACAGTTTCTGGTATAAGTAGGGAAGTTATCGGCCGTTTGAGTGGACCGAGTGTGTGGTGGTGAAAGTTTTAATACAGCGCGATATTGTTGCAGGTGATGTGGTTCTGTGCACTTTGCCGCTAGGAGTGCTCAAAGTTGCGGTAGCGAACAACGGACACAACCAACAGAACTTTGTAAAATTTGATCCACCGCTACCCGACTGGAAGGTATGGAAACTGCTGCGCTACGGTTAATTACAAACTCGCGTGGTTTTTGTTATTGCATTGCTAATTACACCGTGACAGTGCAATTTATTATGTGTGCTTGTATTTGATTTTTTCAAAGTATTTTTTATTATTTTAATATTGAACTGTCAAACTTGTATAAATCATTTTGGTATAAAGTGTTATTAAATAAATGAATTGGATTAAAAGATTTTACAACGAGCAGCCTGTATCTTTCTTCAGTGATATTTCTAAAGTAATATGACGTAGTATCATGATCGTCTTATATGTTCCTTCGGGTCACAACGGAAACAGTGTATTTCTTCTGTGATTATATATCTGGTGACTCATTAGTCTCCATACATGATTTCTGAATTGGTCATAAATAATATTAAACTTTTATAGATTTATTAGCAACCCTAGTTCACGTAAAACGGTGTATTTAATATTCACAAAATCTATTTTGAATATCTCTTACTACAACACTGTGTAGTTACTTTTTGTGTGTCTACTGTAGATGTTATTTTGACAGGTGGCAGCTATCAAGCGTCTGGGCTACGGGAATCTGAATAAAGTAGTGCTGTGCTTTGAACGCACTTTCTGGGACCCGAGCGCTAATCTGTTCGGCCACGTCGGTACTACCACCGCCAGTAGAGGTATGATATGTTGTATGCTGTATCTGTAGCTCTTTACTAAAACTTAACCGGCGATATCTAACATTGTGTCTTGTCTTATAAATAACATGTGTCGCTAAAACAACATTGAATAGATTGCCGTTTTTAGTATTATTGACACACGGACTACTTTAAAAAATCAGTGAAGTCTTGTAATTATTATATCTACATTTACAAAAAATAACAGGAAATAACAGAAAAAATGTAGGTGAGTTTGTTATTTAAACAGGGCGTAACAAACATTTTTCTTTCTCTTCTCCTTCTCTTTACTATTTTGTATACAATTTACAGTAAATAATAGTAATTTAACCGGTATGTTATCCAAACATTTATAAATTTATATCTTTTTAGTACCAAGATTGCAGTCCATAAAAGATTAAGCTCTAAGCCAATTCCTATAAAATGAAGTGAGTTCAGTTTGCTCTCTCAGGATACGACTCGTAAATTATTTACCCGGCGTAAATAGTGTAAAACGCAGAAACAGCGGCCGCGTCGCGATAACGAATTAAAAGCTGAATAATTTAACGCTACTGAGAGACCCCGAGGGGCGCTCTTCGGCGATAAATCACTGCAACGAGCCGAGACATGCTATTTTTTACGTTATGCTTTAGTACACCTTGACTCTTTGTTGGCTAGCTTCATTAAAGTCCCACTTTTGCGATGGGAATACCGGAACAATGTACGAGCCTTGGGTTTTTTTATTCGATACCAATTTAACGTTTTCGGTATATCTGATGAACGCTATCGCCCGACGTTTGTTTGCGAGTTATGTGAGAACACGCGCCCGCTGCGGCCTGAATCTTAACGTGTACCGCGAACCAAAAACTAATTTGTGGACTCATAAAAGACCTTATCATTACGGTATCGGAAATCTTTAATTAATTAAGAATTTCCAGTCCAAATCAAAAAATTTCTAATATATTTTTTTTTTATCTTAGTAGATACTATATGTAATGACGTCAAATTAAATATCTACTAATTAGTTAATTGCCCTATTACGAAATTCTCTAAATCTACATTTCGTTGAAATGAGCGCTACTACAGGTTTTAACTTTTTAAAAAATTTAATTTTAAAATATTTCAATTTTAATAAATTATTAATTTAAATAAATAAAAGATTAAATGAATATGAAATTATTAGTTAAAACATCTATAGGTTATTTTTCATTACGCTACGGCATTTAGGAGCCGAGCATAAAGGAAAATAATTCTCGACGAAAAAGATATAAAAACGCGTCGAGCGACGTGTACCGCTATCGAGTTAAACCACGGGGCGTAGCTAGTTTTTAATATATTTATTCTATGCCAGGTGAGCTGTTCCTGTTCTGGAACTTGTATAGCGCCCCGGTGCTGCTGGCGCTGGTGGCGGGTGAGGCGGCCGCCGTCATGGAGAACGTCACCGATGACGTCATCGTGGGCCGCTGCATCGCCGTCCTGAAAAGCATCTTCGGCCACGCCTCCGTGCCGCAGCCAAAAGAGTGTGTCGTTACCAGGTTCTGATAAATGTTTCTATTCTAGTTGCGGTTTTTAGTTTTAGTTTTTAATATAGATATAGGAAAATCTGTGACTGTTATTGATCTGTTTTTTTAACCCAAAATATTGTATGGACACCCTAACACCCGCTTGTTTCTTTCGGGGGACGGGAGGGCGATTTCCTATACTGTCTTAAAGCTGGTGGATAGATTTATCTAGGTTTAAAATCTCATTTACGATGTATTTATTTTAAAAATACATCATTATCGTTTATTGTAGATGGCGCGCAGACCCGTTCGCTCGCGGCTCATACAGCTTCGTGGCGGTGGGGTCCTCGGGCACTGACTATGACCTGCTGGCCGCGCCCGTGGCCGGCTCGCCCGGGGAGAACAGACTCTTCTTTGCTGGTACATAAATACATGATACGTACTTATCTACAACTATCTCATACTTAAATAAGGCGAACGAAAGCCGGTTCAATTGAAGTTAACTGATCAACCTGCCTATTAACACCCACATCATAAGATAAGCTGCAACTTCGTGACCAGCCTTTGACGCAGCAGTACAATTAAAAAAAATGCTAAGCTAAGGTTTGGAATTGCCCCTGGAAACAGATTTCACGAGGTAAATTTAATGGCAAGATACAGTTAACGTTGATTATAATAAAAATAGTTTCTTCGTTAGATCGTTTGAATTTCAATATTACTAATCGCTAGTGTATTACAAACAGATATAAAAAGAATTTTATTAAGTCGTCCATCAAACTGGAAGACATTTACGCATAACTTTTTGACTTAGACTTTGGCCAGAGATTTCCTGGAACCCTAGAAAGATACAATGTTTCTATTCTTAGAGTTCAGATGCTGAGAAATGAGCAGTTGCGATCACTTGTAATCATTTAATTGCATTCTTTTTCGTTGTACAATTTTTTTTATCTTAAAGGTTATGGGCACGTATTTATTATTTTTATGTTAATATGCAAAATAGTGATTAAGTTTATAAATTGAATTTTTGAAGCAGTTTTTCCTTTGGTTTGTTTAAATGTTAATGCAAAATCGTGAATTGGAAGGAAGCCCGAAATAACATTTTCCTCGTACTATTTCGTATTACTTCCGATAAGGAAAAAACGCTGCGTTAGCTCATAAAAAGTTATGTGGAGTATCTTAAATCTCCGGAAACAATAGAATTGATTCTCCCGCTCTCAGCGTTGAAGTAAAATAAAGAAGCAATCGATGGGTCAATAAAAATGTGAATCGTTTTTTATAACATTTGAAACAAAATATGTACTTTGAATTTTTATCACAGCTGACTTGTAACAAGAAATTGTCTTTTTTAATTCTAGGATAAATATCGTTCTCTAAAATCTTGTACTCGGTGCAGAATATATTTTCTGGCATAGTTTAACCACTATATACGCAATATATGCTTCCAATGGCCACTACAGAGTACTGGCTTGAATTATCAGTCATCTAATTGTATTTGTATATATGTATACATGTATTAGATATTTTTTTCTTTTAATTCTGCTCTTTATTTAGTGCACCTCTTTGCTTTTTCTTCTATTAATGCGTGGTCGACTGGTAGATAATGCTTATAGGCATTAAGTCCGCCATTCGTACTTGTGCGCAATGAAGTTTTTTTTAAATAAAAAATAAGTAATAGATACGTGGTTTTGATTATTGTTTTTTGTAGGCGAGCACACAATGCGCAACTACCCGGCTACCGTTCACGGCGCGTTCCTGTCGGGGCTGCGCGAGGCGGGCCGCCTGGCCGAGCTGCTGCTGCCGCACGCGCCCGTCCACACACACATCTCCTAGCCCGACAGTTACAGTTACCGCGATCTAACCAGTTGAATAGTATGACTACAACGAGTACACGTTTTGAACTACACGTTTTGAAGCATGGGCTTTGGTAACGCACTTTAAAAGAACCTTCAGGTGATAGAACCTCCTACATCATTTCAACAGTAGTAAAGTCCGCAACGACAACATCTGTTGCACGAACGGCCTGCTCGGAAGTAGAAGTATTCTGCGTTTCATATAATGAGTTAATTACCGGAGACATAATTTTAGTCCTCTTCCCCTCCCCGTCCTTTTCTAAAGAAGAAAAGGTGGAAAGGGAAAGAGGATTTACGGGGAAGAGAATGTATAGGAGAAGGAGATGTCATTTTCTTATCTATCCCCTCCTCTGTCTTTTAAAGGTAGGCAACGCATCTGCAACTGGCAAATGCTTGTTGCAAATGTCAATGGGTAGCGGTCACTTAAGTGTCTGTTTGCTGATATGGCACCTTTTTGTATAAAAAAATCCGTTCACATATGAGGGCTATTGAGTATGTGTACGGATGCTTGCGGGTGTTTGTTGTTCTTAGAACGCGCGTTACCGAAGCGCATGCTTCAAACACCTAGAGTACCCTTTGTTAGGGTATATATACATATGTATGTATTACATATATATTAGAGAGCACTTCGGTGCCTATACTAATGTATGACTGGCACTTGGTTAGTACATAAGGCATTAATATAGATAATGTGTGTTTGAATTAAAGTTTGTCCAGGCGATACAGTATTTATAGAATTAAATGTAACACTCGTTTTAAACTGCCCCATGTTAATATTTGGTATAGAACTTATTCCAAAATTATTAAAGGAAACTTGTATCGTTCGCGATTTGTATTGTCGGGACATCGGCGAGAGATTGTGGTGAATACTGACGCTGGGGATTTAGCGGTTGAAAATTATAAACTACTGCTTGCAGAAAACCATTTTATTGATATCGCTTAACTGATTTTGCGTATGAGTTTACGTATCGTGAGCCCGTGAAATTTTATATTTATGGTCACTTATTCTTTGAGTCATTACTGACTAGTGTGCTAGTAAAGGTCAAAGTTCGTCAGATACTACTCCAACTTGCCGGTTAAGGCGTGTACTTCGTCTCGCTTCCGGTACGATGCGATATGGTCCGGTTTACTATAGACTAAACCGGACCGTATCGAATCGCACCGGAGCTATAGATTAATAAAGTGTTGGTCGTACGAACGCCATATTTCTGAGTGTCTTCAATTTAATATTTTCCTCGTTTGGGTGTTTTGTTGTTTGTGTGTGTGTTATTGTTAATATTTCTTTTCGATAATATTTAATGTCAAGTCAACGTATAACCATTTATATGATAGGACACAATCTATGTAAAGCATTTTATTAAAAATGTGTAGCTTTAATATGTAACACAAACAGCCTACATTTTTATAGTTAATTATATAACTTAACACTTTAGTCCTTCAGTATTGGAGTGTTTAAAACATAGATCGTTGCTGTTTTAAATAATTCAAAGGTTTATCCGAGATCGAAGTGTCGCCATTACTAAATAATGCGGATAAAGAGGCTATCGATTCTGCATCGAGTTGCAATATTGGTTTACTTCCTCGAGCTTGGCTGCGCCGTGTCGATGCCTCGGTCGTGCCGCCTCGTGCCTTATCGCGGTAATGATTTGTGTACTGATCACTTACCAACAAACATGTGTTTTTTTTTTAGAATAGCTGGTGACAAAGACATTGCAAATTATATTCCGTTTTATAGTATTTTTGGTTAATGTTCAACAACTCTAGCAATTATTTTTTTGACAGTCAACTTGGTGTGCTGTGTTTTATTTGTCAATTTTGTTTATATTTATACCAGTATGAAAAGAGATGTAAAATAACTAGTAGAATGGACCACACTATATATTACAGTGAATATTACATTTCGTTTAATAGATTTTCGTGAACATATTTATTTTTTAATTTTCAATAAAAATCAATAGTTAAGACATATGAGTTAATTTTTGCAAAAGTAATATTTGCTGTATTAATCTTGTAATAGTACCTCTGATACGTCTCTATAATGTTATTTTGTTACAAAAACTATAGTATTTAATAATTTATTGTGAATCAATACGTTTTTGTAATGAATTAAAATTTTCAATGTTAAGTATTCAAATGAGTTGTGCATATTCTATAGAACGAGGTTTGGTCATCATAATAATTTAAAATTTTAATAAATATTGTAAAATGACGACTTAATGACGACTTACGATTTTATGACGTAGCCATGTACAATATGATTATCCGATATGTATAGGTAATAAAAATTAATTGAAGTATAAAAAGAGCTAATGTCTTTATGCTTATAATTTAGACTGAATTTAAATAAGTTTTTATTTATAATCGCGTTTAAAATGAAATGACGCGACACAACAAAACCGGATATTGTACAAAATATTCTTTAATGTATGTAATAAATATTCCGCATTTTAATTAAATTGAAATCGATGAGAGATGGTTAATAGTGCAAGCGCTTACGATGCGACCATATTACACTAATGGGACGATCAGAGTTAGAGATAATTTAAGCCCACTTCTTGTTTTCAATATTTTGTTCAACGAAAATGACCTTTTTGTCTAAAGGTAAGTACGCAGTTCACTGGTCTTAAGATAAGTTTTCTAGTTACAGGCAGGCACTAGACATTTACGTATTTTTTAATAGCTCATTAATCAAATGAAGAATCAAAGAAATAATTTATTTACGAAAAGGTAAGTGGTTTAATAATTAAATTGAAACGTGTAATTGATGTATGAAATTACATTGAAACTGAATAGTCAATTCATAATATAAGTAGGCCAAGATGGTATTTTAGTTTATTTTGTGTTTGGATTCAAGTAATTTTTGTATGAACTTAATAAAGTATTGCAGGAAAAATATTTCATTTTCTCGGTTTTAAGCTGAAATTTTTTTTAAGCTGACTATATGAATATACAGATTATCATATTTGTTATGAACTAGCTCGCGACTTCATCCGAGTGGAATTCAATAAAAACATTGTAATTTTGTCGTTGTATCTATATATGTATGTACATATACAGATACAACGACATATATAGCCAGTAGTTATTCCAGACTATAATCTGTTTATGTGCCAAATTTCATCCAAAGCCGTTCAGACGTACTGGAGTTATCTGGTGTCAATCCATCTAAACTATTGTTTGACCCCAATTTCACACAATGTTAAGTGGCGCCGTAGTCAAAACATGATTTACTAGTACCTAATGATGCACCAGTTTAACCTATTCAATTTTATTCTGAAGGTTTATCTGCTCAATGTCCTATGCCACAGGCTATAAATAGGACGGAATAAATGATAAACAAATGCCTAACGGCAATAATCATTGAAGAAACTATAAATTTATCTTCGTTGCCGTATAAGTAAAGTAGGACCAATTTAATAGATTAGATTTAGCACAAAATTCATCGACACTTTATTTTTTCGAAGCTAGAACTGCAATGCTTGTTTACTGAGACTGACAGATATCATATCTGATCTATTATATTGGCACTGCTTTCTTCAACAGACTCAACAGTAACTTGTGGTTAATTTAAAAAAATCAATAAACCTAACTGATTATACCTCTATGACACTCTGGGGAAGAATACAAATCGAATCTAACTCACTTTTCAGTCATACGTAGTAAATTTAGTCAGGCAGTCAAAAATACATACGTGTTTTTAACCGACTAAAAAGGAGGAGGTTCTCGATTTGGATGTATTTTTTTATGTTTGATACCGCAGAACCTGACGAGGTTTGGTCGTAAATGACGATTTAAAACCGATTAAAAAAATGTTTTGTTGGAGGGGGACATTTGCAAGTGGGCCCATTTTAATTTTGAATATCATTAGATCTTGAGTTTCGAAAATGTACCAAAAATTGACGTGTCAATTATTAGTTATTTTCAGAAGCATTAAATATATTTACTGATTTATGTTAATCTCTTTGGTCATTCTTATTACTAGACTTAAGACAAGCCTTGTTTTGATTAAATGGTTTTGTAATGAGACGTAGGGTAGCTATAATTGACATAAAGTAGTTGTTGTCGGTGGCTTCAAACGTGTTCTTTTCATATTATCCTAACTGAAATTTTTTAATTTGATTTCGAGGATTTTTTTTGATAATAGATACATGTGTCAAGAAGTTGTTGTCAACATTACTATAGCAAGTGATATTGTAAATGATTTTTATTTTTTTCTATTTCTTATCCCTCTTATAAAGGGAAGAATTATACAAATTTAAAGTTGATTTAGTTTCTGTAAAAAAAGTTAAATGATTGTCTTACAACCGTTACAGGGTATAAAAGTATGAATAAATAAAATTCCAGCCGAGTTCTTGCGTAATATAACTTGTTATCTTCTTCGCGCTTGCACAATGAAAAGAGAGAAGGATAAGTCGTGAGAGAGCATTCGCGGTGTAAATTATTGGCTTGTAAAGATC
Source organism: Papilio alexanor hazarajatica (assembly GCA_018246295.1). Classification (NCBI taxonomy): domain Eukaryota; kingdom Metazoa; phylum Arthropoda; class Insecta; order Lepidoptera; family Papilionidae; genus Papilio; species Papilio alexanor. The sequence goes on from DWLR01001836.1 coordinate 14,844, forward strand.
GCAAATCAACATCCATATTTGAAAGGTTACTCGTGTCTACGCTAAACTTAAAGCAGCGCTAAAACTATTCTCGTATTAAAAACAAGTGCCGAGCAAATTCATGATATATCTTTTAAAATCCATTTGCTTCTTTTTAGATGCGCAGGTGATCTGAGTTAATAAGTAATCTAAATAAATAAATATCAACGTTTGTCGCCTCGCCTATGCATTCCTAAACATCGATCAGATTGTGATGCAACTTTGTTAAGGTGTTCAGACATTACCTTCGTTGTTTTTGTCCCTGACATTTCAGATAAGTGCTGGGAACCCGGTTCAGAAGGTTAGCTTTTTGTTCGTGGAAACTTAGAAAAATAAAGTACGAACCATTAAGAAAAATGCGTGGACCGTCAAAGCCACATTTATGCGATTGGCACCAAGAATGCGGTGAGCAGCAAAGCACCATTCAGTACTAATTTCCGGTTAATGTATGGGCAGGTATGATCAGTAATGCTTTGATCACACCTCTCATATTTCCTACCTAGGTTTGGTTTTGTCCTAGATTTTTCGCGTTCCTGGATCAGTTGGCGTAACTTTTTATATGAAAGTTGTTTGCGATAGATTGGCTGTGAGAATTTAAATCTTATTTAAAAAGAATTAGAAGTATGCTCGCTACGAGATCGATGTCTTGATTCATTTTTATCATTATCAGCCCATGTTGATCATTATCAGCCCATGTTGATCATTATCAGCCCATGTTTATCATTATCAGCCCATGTTTACCATTATCATTTTAAGCCGTAGCATGTTTATCATTTTAAGCCGTTATAAATTTGTTATCCCTTAATTAAAAACATTCTGGCTGAATTCCGCATCCGTGCGATTATATATTGTCATGTCTCAGCTTTAATTGGGCAAAATTACTTTAACTGAACTTGCATAGTTTTATGATACAGTAACGTTATAAAACTATTAAACCTTACAATAATTTGTTTTAAATTATTAATTATTCATAAGAAATAAGTGTCAATTATTAAAATAGTCACTATCGGTGGATATTGACGTTACAATATCGAACCCGAATTTTTAGTCTAACCGCGCACTAGGCTGCCTGGCTTACGCAGTGCGCGGTGGGCCTTAAAGGAAAAAATGGCCTTAAGTAGAATATTGGGTCCAGGATCTATTGTCTTCTATATAATAATTTTTGCTTACACACATCCATTTTAGTCCGTTTCTGGGTGTGTTGCTATTAAAAACTGGCAGTGTAGCAACACACAACTGTAGTATTTTGTTTTGGTAGTCGTCACATGTACCGGCCTCCATTCTCTCCACATGTGTTTTTCTAAGAAGAGTGTACCCAAGAACATCCGTAATAATGAAAATTAGACAATTAAAATCAAGAAGCTTCGCTTACACGATAGCACTAAAACAACAAAAGGAATGTTTATTTATAGTTTCGTTTTTAGGCGGGGCTAGTGAGGGATTTATGGGATCTTTTAATTGACTTTTAAATTATTCCAACAACGACGCTGTCGGCAAATTGAATATAGAGCCACGTAAATTCCTGTGGTGTTATCTAACCTATTTTATGGGTGGAAGTCATTGTCTAGATGTTAATAGCATTGTTTTAGCAAGGTAACATTCTAAGGAAATAGGTCACGCCTTAAATTTTACGTGTGTAGAAATTATAGTAAGATATTCCTCCGCCTGACAAATTGATACTGCACCAATCGTTTTATAAATCCCGATGGACCAAGTTATCTAGGTGGCAAATCCGAACTTATTAAAAGTCTAAATGAGTGAAAAATTCTACAATCCAAAACTATGTGACTTTTGATAAATTCACTGGTTTCTTGTGGTATTACAGGAAAATCTGGTGGAAATACATCACAAGTGAAAAATCTTTAATATATATATATTAATATTAATAAGGTCTTAAATCACTGTGCAAGAACAGAAAGATTTTGTTGTCAATTTGATAGTAAAAAACTAAAATAAGAGGAGAGTTTTCCAATAGATACTATTAGGTTGGCAACTAATAAACCCGCCATTTTTTTCGATCTATTGCTAGAACAATGTAGAAGCTTCTAGAGCATTTCACCACAGTATATAAATAGAACGTGAATCAATCACTCGATCATTGCGCAACTGAACTTCAAGGA
>DWLR01001837.1:0-16978 GCA_018246295.1 Papilio alexanor hazarajatica
TATAAACATTTATTCAGCTTTTTGCGTTGCAAATGTGTTAACATATAATGTATAATATATCATATATATTACATAATGTCACAGCGCACTTTGTTATCGAGCATCCATTATAATTTTTAATTCTTAATATTTACAACGTGAATAAAGGACACGCCACGTTTTTTCTCACTCGTTTGCGAATGTTATTAAAAGTTTGGAAAATACCAAACACTGACATTAACGGATGCCAAAAATGGATAAGAAAATTTCGTTTCAGCCATTTCAATAAGTTGTTGATTCATAAGTTGCGTTGGTAATAGCTACCCAATAGTAGTTTTTAGAAATTTCTACCTTACGATGTGGAAAGGCATCGTACTGTTCTAGTGAAATTACTAGCCCGATAAAACAAAAATACCATGTATATATGAATCGGGATATTCGGGAATGACGATCAGGTAAATGTCTGCGAAAAAACGTGGGTACAACACAACTTGAAGTGACGTGTGCACCTGTTGACACTACATGCAGTCTGACCTTAGCTGCTGTTCTATCACACGTACTAAGGCCGCGCCGCTACTATGTCTTCGGCATGGCGCCCTCCTCTAGGGAGCGGCGGGGTGCATGCGCTTATGCAGTAATTTTATATTGAACACGACATAAATTAACGTTTATAAGCCAAAATAATACTCCTAATTGCAATCTATCGTTATGGTTTATACATAGATACAACACAACCCAATCTCGATCAGACGGGATAGCAATGGGCTATCCCGTCCCTTCTTTAAACCAACGATATTTGCACACACATTACTTCGTGCGTCATTCGTCAAGTGTCGATTGGTGTCATCAGAGACGGACTGTCATAGTAGCATCGTACGAATATTGGAAAATGCAACATTATTTCACTAAACACAAAATTAATAAATGTTAAAAGTATTGTAATCAATTTTGTTTTAACGTTTATCACTCAATCATGCCATTTTTAAGTAATAATTTGATGTTCCGGAAACAATACCAACGATTTATGGATTAAGAAAAATAATAAACACGTTTATTACCGGCCCAGAGTAATGCATTTAATCAGGTAGTTTACATGTGATTTTTGTTGCTTATGCTACATTCAGGTGCTCTTCTTTTTTACTTTATCAATTAACATATATTTGTCATCAGCGGGAAGAAGGATAGGTTCATAAGGTTTCATACAAGATGTAAATGTAGTCAATTAACAACACGTAAGTTGACTGTTTCGTTTATCAAAGCCCCGATGCTGTCCAGTCCAGGCGGAATTTGTATAAACTGCTTACAATTTTTCATCATCATCATCACCTCAGCCTATGATCGTCCACTGCTATATAATAGGCAATTCCACCGATTGAGCGCATCATTGGGGGGAAATGTGCCATAATCGCCACGCTTGACAGGCGGGTTGGCGGTCGCAGTATGTTCCACCGTACTAAGAAAAGGACGCTGCTGTCCATCCTCCGGTGGTATTTATATTCAGGCTTAAGACATGCAGACATGTTCATGCACACAAATGTTTGTCCTATGTGAGAATCAAACCCACGACCTGCGGCGTAAAAGTATCTTTACACTGCGCCAAAGTTGTGATAATTACAACTTTGATATTCGCACGCACGCACACACACACACACACACAAACTCCTCAGAGTACGGTACACAGTGACCTCACTGACGGCTCGGAACCGTGACAGTTTAATGTTAAATGAGGCTCCGAGGAGGTCACGGGTGAACATTTATCTTAAGACGCAAGGCGTAAGATAATATTGCAGGGAAGAAATAAATAAAGATATAATTTTTTTACTAATACTGTTCTTCCAGGCTCCGCTTCCTCCACTCAAATGGAAAGGTGTCTTCGAGGCGATCGACGAAAACATCCGCTGCCCGCAGAAGATGGTCGGCTCCGTAGTGGTGGGTGACGAGGACTGCCTGCGGCTCAACGTGTACACCCCGGTCAACAGGCCTGGTCGGCTACTGCCCGTCATGGTCTACATTCACGGCGGATGCTTCTTCGAGGGCGCCGGTACGGCCTTCCTGTACGGCGGCGATTATTTCGTGGAGCACGGCGTAGTGTACGTCGGTATAAACTATAGACTTAATGTCGAAGGATTTCTCTGCCTCGGCATCGAGGAGGCGCCAGGCAACGCAGGACTGAAGGACCAAGTAGCAGCGCTCCGATGGATCAAGGAAAACATCGAAGCCTTCGGAGGAAACCCCGGCAGCGTGACCGTGTTCGGAGAGAGCGCTGGCGCAGTCTCCAGTTCCTATTTAATTTCCTCACCGGCCGCTAAAGGCCTTTTCCATAGAGTAATTCTACAGAGCGGTTCGTCCCTGGCGCCGTGGGGAATGCAGCAGGATCCGATAAGGACCGCCAGTAATATAGCTAAAGAATTTGGATACTCAACTGTGGATCCTCATGAGCTCTACGATGTTTTATCTAAGCGAACCCCCGATGAATTAATCCAAGCCGTGAGAAATCCGCGACATAAAAATTATATAACGGCCGAAACTCTTCTGGCGCCCTGCATAGAGAAGCCTATTTCCGGGGTGGAACCTATAATAACTGAACATCCAGTTGACATAATAAGCTCGGGGAACTATACCAAAGTGCCTATGATAATCGGCTTCAATGATAACGAAGGCATCTACTTCGTAGCGAAAGATTACGGCAACAGATTGAAGGAAGTGAACCCTTACGAACTTCTGTCTCCCGATCTAGAGTTTCCCAGTGACGAGAATCGCAACTCCACCGTGGAGATGTTGAAAAACTATTATTTCTCTTCTAAAAAAGAAGATGTAATTATGGACGTAGTCAAATTGTATTCAGATCTGTACTTCAAGTTTCCCTCCGTCGTTGAATCCGAATTGTACCTAAGGACGTCGCACCGGCCGATATACTTCTACTTGTTCAAGTACAGCGGATACATCAACATGCCGAAGATGGTCTCGCTGTTCGGCGGGCGGCGGGGCGCGTCGCATGCCGACGAGCTCTTTTACATGTTCAAGCCGGCGGCCATCCCGCTGCCGCAGCGCTATCTGGAGACCAAAATGATAAAGCGCATGGTGACGCTGTGGACGAACTTCGCTAAATACGGGTGCGTATTGCGTTCAAATTGTTTTACCTTGAAACTATATTGTTAGCCAATCGAATGGTTCACGCGATGGAGCCGTATTATTTATTACAGCGGTTAAACATCACGACATACCTCGTCAAATGGAAAACGTGACTTTGCCCGGACAAGGTTCTTATCTAAATGAAAACGTATTATTCAAACGAAAGTATTCTAGTAAAATCACTATTGCTGCGTGGTGATTTTTTTTTTCATAACAATTAATGTTTATAATATATGTTAACTACTCATCCTCGGCACGACAGGAGAAAGGCTAATAAAGAATCAGACACGCAACAAAATACAATTTCAAAGATGAAGTATTTATTTTATTGTGGTGATTAAGAAAATATACTACATAAATGTAATATAAAAATGTTTTTCATAATACACATGAAAAGAAAAACAACAAATAAATTTGCACATGTTACCACAAACAAGATAAATTGTAGGTTGCCAGTATCATTTCTATGCAAAAAAAAACAATTGCACAATAACAGTGCTGCAAATATTTGTAAAAAAAAAATATTTTTATTAGAACAGCTCATGACCAAGGGATAGTTATTGTTTATGTGTTCATGTAGTACTTCAGTTCGATTTCCACTTGACGACAGAGGTCGTCTGACAGGTTCCCGTTCTAAGGCGAGACATTTACCTCGTCTGACGTCTGTCTAGGTCCTGACGTGTCGGTAACAAACCGAGTTCTCCTATTTACCCCCGTAAAGACTTTACAGCTTTCATCACTTACTAAGAAAACGGAGGTAAAGAACACTACTAAGAGCTAGTACTAGGTACCTACCTGTAGTGGTGGAGCAAAAGTCAATTCGTTAAATTTTTTAACTGTAAACTTATATAATAACCGTAATCAATTGACTTATTGATAATAATTAAGTTATTTAAAGCCACGGTACGTCTCACTGCAAATCTATTAATCCTAAATGAGCCCGGTTTTAAATCTAGAAATATGTAAATTTTCTGTATATCTTCGAAACACAAGATTCAATAACATTCAAAACTAAAGGGGACCCATTTGCGAATTTCCTGTCAAAATAAATTATGAAATCGGTTCTTAAAGGTCCAATTCTGAGGTAACAAACATTAAAAACATACAAGCGAATTGAGAACGAATTGATAATGTTTAATTGGAAACATTTTGTGCAAACAAGTCACGTGACCTTTTTGCGCAAACCATCGCCACATGTCATAGAATTTGCGCATTCCTAAGGTCACTAAAGAATCAGTATTGATTTAATCAAATTTAAACTTATAAGACATGATTTATTTCACCACAGTATGTTCGGTACAATCGTATCGTTTTTACAAGTACAATCTTCAGTTCAGTTCTAGTACAGCTTGGTCAGCTTAATGTATCCGGGAATTATACGAAAACGTGTGGTCGCCATAAAACCGGGAATCGTTTAAGGCGACCACACGTTTCCGTGTACGTTTCTTCGCGTATTATCTAGGTGCCGTACTATGAACCAACAGATAAAATAATTCCACTGACAGATGGCCTCAAATTTAAACTTGCCAACGTTAAACGAGACGAGATAGCATGACATGCTGCCGTCGCGACTGCATTCTGTGCTGAACCGATACGATATCTTAGTCGTATCACGCGTTTATTAATGTTAACAACTAGCAGTAAGTTCACTTCATCCATATTATGAAAAAATATATATTAAATTAAATTACTTTTAAATAATTGAAACTGATATGTGACGAAAAGATGTTTAATTGCCACAAAACGAGTTGTGACATATAACAGACGATTCGCCACTGCGATTATTTGTCGTTAGGTATGCACCATTGAAAGCCCTGTGTAACAAAGCAAGAGTTATTTCGCCGCGCGGCGAAAAACTGCAAGTGAGCGCCCGGCCTTACCTTTGTTAAATATACCAAAACCACAACAAAAGGAAAACGAGTACTACATAGTAATGTATCATGGAAAGGAATCGTTTAACATTTTAAATAACGTTTCAAACATTAGGGTAAAGGCAAGTTCTGTTATTTTTTATGATTTACAATAAACACGAACAGCAAGAAATAAATACAATTAAATTTAGACGAAGAAAACGTAATCCGTTTATTTCCCAAGAGCCTATACTTATATTTACATTTACTGATAGTTACAATTTTTTCATTATTGTTTTGTTCCAAAAATTACTGAACCGATTTTAACCTACAGTGCACGATTTTTCTTTTTCCCCCAAAAAAAAAATATTTTTAGTAAGAAACGGAATTATCTTTATAGGAAAAGTATTTTAAGAAGATGCAACTCAAAAACAACAGAGTTATCTGATATCGACACTTAAATAAATCAACTATGGTAGATGTCGTCAAAATGTTGTATTCATCCATTTTTGGTATGTGCCACTTAGGACACTGCGCTGTAGGGTTAAAATTCTTTCAATAATAGAAAACTTTTGTATTAGCATAAGTTATATTTTATTTGTTTATCTACCAGAGTGAAGCAGGTACTGGTTGCTAGTTTTAAACAAAACATGATCAATACAATGAAGAGAGCTGTCAGTAGTTGTCATTTGTATTATGACCTGTGTTAGTAAAATACAAAGCGGTGAATTTTAAGCATTAAAGCGGCTCAAACTATACTGAGTTCTTTTGTTTTACCTCTAGGGTGCCAGAAAGAATCCATCAAATAAAAATTAATACGAAAAGCAATGCGATAATGGAATCCGAAAGAGATAATATCTTTATATTTATTTAAATTATCAATATATCATTCGCTTTTAGTGACCCCACACCAAAGACATCGAGTATCCTGCCTTTGCGCTGGCGGCCGAGCCGCGAGTGGAACCCCACGGCGCTCGTCATAGACCAGGCGGTCAGCACGGCGCCCATGTGGGACGAGGACACCGTTCGCCTGTGGAACGACACCTACTCCAAGTACCGGAGGAGGTCCTTCGGCTACTACGGCCTCGTGCACTACGCGCACGGCATCTCCTACCGATAGAACTAACGACTGCTTTTAAATGTGTTTCATCATAAAGTGACTTGTTATACAGCGCCATCTATTCAAAAAGTATACACACGCACTATATAAATCATTGCACTCTTACTATTCATGCACAATAACATGAAATCTGAAGACGACCAATGCCATACTTCATGGAGTCATATGTTATAGTGCGTGCGTGGTATTTCATTATAAAGGAAAAAATTAAAGGTATACAGCCATTATCTCGATATAATCGCGATAATGGCTGTATATATGCCTTTAATTTTCGCGATAAATTCGCGATAATTAATAATTCGTATTTTTTTAATACAAACTGGAAGTGAAAAATAACAGGGTGATCTTGGAGTCCCGACATATGTGGAGACGAAGTCTTGTTTGTGAACATTACATCTTAACAACTGAGCGGTAAATTTTTATGAGTTCGTTCACTTCGGTGACTTTGTTGTATGTTAATTTTCCAACGTAACTTTGTTTACTTCTTCATGATGTTGACGTATTGTGCGATCTTGTGCCATGAGTTTAAAACTATAGTTTAGTTGCGTTTCCGATACTGAAGCAAAACCCAAAGCGAATGTAGATGTAGGATTGTACAGGTGATAGTTTCTAGTCCTTAATACCTAAGAAATAAGTTTATTTAAATGTTTAGTTCGGTGTGGTTCACGTAATGTGGTTATTTATGTTACTGCTGTTATTAAATATTTAAATATATTGTGTCGTTTATTATTTATTTGTAATAAAACAAATATTGTGATGTACCTGCTAGTGGTCATTAACAATCTTTTAGCATTAACAATCTTTTGGCATTAACAATCTGTCGATCGTGAGTTCGTAATGAGCTGAAGTGAATCAATTTATTGTAAATGTTTGCATTCGACACCGCGTCGGTCGCGGCGAAAGTAAAAAAAATATATATGTGTGTGTGTGTATTTGTGTGTGTATATTTATTATAGTTAGAACCTGTGCTCGGAGAAGCCGTATTGGCAATTAAAAAAACACGCGGAGTAATTCTTGTAAGACATCATTACTAAAAACTGTAGCAAACATTTACAGACAAAAATAAAGTTTATATAATGTAATATAGTGTGTACCGAGTAGCACAATGTGTGGAGCACAGACACACGTGACGCACATTAATTAATGTTTATGATTTCTACAAATACTTTACCGAGGCAAAATCAATATCGGAAACGACGTAGTACCTGCATAGTATAGCTACAAGGTACGAAATCATCACTGAAAAGAAAATGGAAGGAAAAGACGAAGGAGATTGTAGAGGAAAAAATTCTGATATCTAACTAGCACATTATAACGATGCATCCAACTTTGCCAATTAGAAATAGTAATATAATATTAAGCGAACCCTATTCTAACAGCTCTGCTGTTAGTTCGGGAAATATTACTAAAACAATAAGAAGCTATGAAATCGATGTATGATGTAAAGCAAACAGCCTCGACAGAGTTGGTTGCAGTTGGTCCGAGCGAAAGTCCCGGCACCACCGCTCTGTTTGTTTAGGTCACGGAGCTATCGCGCCGAGCTAATGCTAATTAAATCCTAAACTCTGCCGTTTCCAATTAACTGTACATATAACGTTAATGGAGTTTACAGTACGACTGAGGAATTAAAACACTTTCGACTACAGAGACCAGCTAAAACAACGAACACAAATATAAAAATAATACTAATAATATTTTATTATACGTTGTTACGATTGGTTGAGCTTATTTTCCACTATCGTACGTGTTGAAGAGATGGAAATTCTTTGTAACAAATCGACAAGAAGACGGCTGCATGAAAGACAAATTTTATATTAATTTGCAACTTTAGATACTTATTAACAAGATGGTCTTTAGACGGGTGGTTATAGAAGCGTTCGCAGACTCCTATGTTCAGAATGTTGCAAAATTAAAATTATTGAAAAAGGATAAAGTTTGTTTGTACACAAGTCATGTTGGCACAACTTATCCATATGAAAGAACAAGGCTAGTGTTACAAGGACTTGTAAAATGCAACTCAGTTATAATTGTCACTTAGTTTAAAGTTATATTAATAAATCTGAAAGTTACGATGAAATTAACGCAAATATTATAAAGAAATGCGACGACAACATAATTGAAATCCTAACATACTTAAGTAATCTATTATTCTCTTCCGGGACTTTTCCTGTTGCATTAAAAGTATCGATTATTAAACCTATATTTAAAAAAGGAGAGAAAAATTACGTCAATAATAGCCTCCCCATAACCCAACCCTCATAACCCTACATATCTATTATATCAAAAACATACGAAAAATGCATGCAGAAAACAAAGTTATAGATTTTTGCAATTATATGTATTGCACATTTGAGTATATTATATACATTATGAGTAATGACTTTCAAAAAGGTAAATTGACGAATCTTGCAATTTTTTATCTTATGAAAATAACAGTATCGAATATTAATAACCACTACTTGATAACGGCCCATGTTTTGGTCTATCTAAGGCGTTTGACCTACTTTCACGTGATTTTTTATACAGAAATTAAAAAAGGCCGGAATTAGGGAACCTACTCTACGATGGATATCCTCCTATCTAAATATTAGACGAGTTATTATTACGAAAATAGATACAAATAGAAACGTTGCACCACTGTACCCCTGTGTCCCACAGTGTGTTCTTGGCCCTGTTTTATTCTTATTGTACATAACTGACATTATTATTACTATTACTAGTCATAAATGTGTACTTTTTACCGATGACATGTCAATAATAGTGACATTGAAAAAAATGACTACTTAATTAGTGACCGTGAGAATAAGATTAACGAAACAATAGATAATTTAATAAAATGACATTAACAACTTAAAATTAATCTAAATAAATCTGTATATATATAATTCAACAAATGCAGTAACAGTAAATATAATTTTAAGCTGGTATATTTACCAAAAATCAAAGAAGTGACAGATACGAAATTTTCACGAGTAACTACAGATGACATGAATTGATAATTGCACATGAACGATATATCTGTCAAAATCGTCGACCTATATGCCCTCAAACAGATAATAACGCAACAAAACTCTTGTGTTATCATTCCTACGTTGCGTTAATGGTGCGTTACGGTTCGGTAACATGGGGCACACTAAATAGCGCACTAAACACTAATATCTGTGAAAATATAAAATATTTAAAACGTTAAATGATATATCTGTTCGTAACCGACGAGGTCATCATACACACACAAAAAGGTTTCTGTTTAAAACAAGGCTACAAGGTTAAGTAACAGCAATATTTATAGCATCAAGGACGTTTATGATAATTGACCAATATAAAAATTTCATGCTACTCATATATAACGGCAAAACATGTTGATCAATGTAATACTTGTAAGAACCTGTTATACAATGGTGTAAGCAAATAAAATTATATTGATATATAATATTATTACAGGTGCTTTATTTTGAATACTAACCTAACCTACTAGTAGAGATTAGTAACACTGAGGTTTTGGTGGATTATACACCACCATTAAAATACAGTTTCAAGAGTACTTATATTTATTGTTGATGCTCACACTATATTTCAAAGAATAGCACAACACAAGGTGCAATAATATATTTATACGTAAGCAAAATACAATGACGCTCTACTGTAATTCCGTGGCTTGGGCAGATGTGTTTACGGGCCCACGGTTTAGAAGCGACTCTTCTTTTTGCTCGCCCCCGCATCCCTGCGCGTCCGCAGGACTCTTGGGGTTGCGGGGTGGTCGAGCTTTGCCGTTGCAATATGTGCAAGGAAGATGGCGTTGACGCTACAAGGTCATGAGGTCGCGGGTTCAAATCCCGGCCGCCATTCGACTAATGTCGCTTCCCACATCCTAGTACAAGCGTTTAAGCTTAGTTGGAATGGTAAAAAAAATCATTAAAGCTCTGCAAATTCTCTTATCTCTATCCCGATATGAATCGAACAAAGAAGAGTGCTCGGCTCAGTCGAGAAATGCAATCAAAATCTTCAACATTTGTTTTCAGTTGTAAAGGCATAAAATTCTTTATTTTTTCTGAAATTTAATTCCAAAATCATCATTTTGACTGCACATGAAGATAATTTTATTTTTCTTTAAAAATGTATATAAATAAAAGTTGTAAGCCTTTTTCAAATAACAAATGAAGTTAACTGAATAGTTAACTTCAAACTCGTCAGGAGTTTGAAGTAGCAAAATTAACTCCATGTACAATTTACATGGGATTTGGGTTTTTCAAGCTATTTTAGAAAATTTTTAGCATATGTCTATATACAGGCTTCCTTTTTTGTGACATTAAGGACCTAGGGGGCTCACTGATGATGAACATAAGAAAATCATAAAAATGTTAGCTGTTTATTTAACAAGTTTGTAGAATTACTATGTTGTTTTCATATAAATTTAAACTTCGACAATTTACAAATATTTCTATGTTTAAATTGAACCAGCTCGTTCATTTCAAACTAACTGAAAACAGTGATGATTTATGGTAATGTTAGTTTTTCATAAAACCGTCCGGATCGGACACGGGGAGTGCGGCCCGCGACGATTGAATCAAAATATTCAATATTTATTTTGAGTCGGCTGCGCACACCAGCGCCCCCTGGCCCTCACACCGCCGCGCCCCGGGTCGCCTCAAGATATGGCGCGGGCAGGACGACGACGGAACGTCCGCGCAGCTCCACTGTGTATAGACATACGTCAAACTAAATACTATTGTATATTTATTTAATATTATTATATTTTATCTAATAATATTATATTTTATGTAATAATATTATATTTTATCTAATAATATTACACATTTATGATTATGAATATTGCATTTAAACTGCATGATTATACGCCAAAATGCGTTTGATAAAGGTTCCCACCTTTATCAACGCACGAAGAAGACACTACAAGTTGTCATTTGGTTTCCTCTCATTTTGAGACTAGTCATATCCCAAAAGCGATGTGGCGGAATCGAAAACCAAATTCACTGTGTATGCATAACGTACTGAATAAAGATATTTAGTAATCCATCTCTGTTTATCGTTTACAAGTATGTCTCATCAACGGGCTGAAACTCTAGTGTAGTAAAGTTTTATTAGTAATTATTGTCCACAGCATAGAATAAAATATGAATTTATTGTTATTGAATCCGTTTGCGTGTTGGCAAAGCACAGAAAGCGGCGCTCTCGCAAGGCACGTGTCCGGGCTGGCCATACGTGCACAACGCCCTCAGGAACAGCCCGGTAGCTCTGCCGGACGCCGCGCGCGGCCGCCCATACTGCGGTTCCGACGCGCCGGACAGGCGCAGGGCTACGGATGCATTCGACTGCGGCCACCGAAACGGCAACAATGGCGAACGATTATACAATGGCGTGGGGTCGCTGCAAAAGGAGAGAAAAAGATAGCCTTAGTAGACGGAAAAATAATACATATGACAAATTGTAACGGTCATAATTCTGAAGCTCGTTAAATCTCACGTTGTGAAAAAAATATTTCCTTACACTTACCCAAATTTCATAAAGTTTGTGATGAGGAGAGTGAACCTATCTATGAAGGTCTGGTCCCGTGACGTCGCGCGCAGCGGAAGTCCGCCCGGCTTAAACACGTAGAAGATGTCGTCCGAGTGCGTGGCGCTGCCTCCGCCCTCGCTCGCTCCGCCCCTCCAGCTGGCTAAAATGGTCGCGAAGTTTCTGCCGCCCCGGTACGAGAAGATGTAGTTATAAACCGGCTCGTCCGAGACCGTCGTCAGCAACCGCAGGAACGCGTCGTGCGTGCCGCTGACAATCCAATCAGAGTAGAACCTCACGAGTCCGCTGGCTGAGGCCTCGGTTATGTTTCCCGCGCCAAAGTAATGCGAGCGGAGCGACGCCCCTATCAATCCCTTATTTTCCGGACACCACGAGAACACAGACGGCAGTCTCTCATCAAACTCTTCGTTCAGTTTCTTCAAAATTTCTCGGTCTCTTAATCCATAGAACAGTACACCTTCCTCTTCGGCGTGGCCAACCATCATGGGCACTTTTGTAAATTCCCCCCTTTTAAACATGTCGTACGGCGCGCCGCTGAAAAATGGATCGCTCGCATTTGAATCCATGCACGGCGAATATTTAAAATACTTAGGATCGACTGATGTGTCTTCAGTCGCACGAATCAGATCATCGATCGATGAATTTAAAAACACCTTGTAGACATCCTCCTCAGTGTCCACAGATGCTATTTTCCTAGCATCGTTCATAGCGGGCGTGAGAGGTTCATGATTAAACGCCCAGGGCGCGAACAGCGAGCCGCTCATGGCTATGACCTTGTGGAACAGTCCCCTGCTGGCATGCGACACGAGGTGCATGGTGGCCGCAGCAGCGCCCGCGCTCTGCCCGCACAGCGTCACGTTGTCGGGGTCGCCGCCGAACGCCGCGATGTTCCTCCTCGTCCATTTCAACGCCGCCACTTGATCCTTCAACCCTAAGTTGGCGACACCGTTCACACAGAGGAAGCCGAGCACATTGAGTCTATAGTTTATCACGACGACAACGACGTTTTTAGCTACCAAATATTCGGGATCGTAGTGCGCCCGGGTGCCGTAGTAGTAAGCGCCGCCGTGGACGTACACCATGACCGGTAGCTTAGCGCGCGGATGCGCGCTCGCTGGGCTGTGCACATCCAGCATCAGGCACTCCTCGGACCCCACAACAAAGGAGAACAGCATCTGGGGGCAGCTGCGGAAGCGGTCTACGGCGTTCAGTACACCGCTCCATGACCGAACTTCCATTGGAGGCTGTTCATAAATACAATACATAACAGATGATTTTAACAGTGTCCCGCTCGACCGGCGAAATACCACGATCTCACAGAAGACAGGCGTGAAGTAGAAGTTTTCCAAGTTTCGTCTGAGGAGTGAGGTGCCGGTGGCCTAATTTTAGTCCTCTTCCCCTCCCCATCCTTTTTTAATAACGAAAGATTATTTGACGAAGAAGGGGATGGATAGGAGAAGGAATGTCAATTTTTCTGTCTATCCCCTCCTCTGTCTATTAAAGGTAGGCAACGCATCTGCAACTCGCAAATGCTTGTTGCAGATGCCTATGGGTAGCAATGTGGCTTGCTCGTTTGCCACATTATTTTATATAAAAAAAATTTAATACTAAAATAGTAAAGTAATAAGAAAATTATTTTTAAGCAGTAGCAAACAGAAAACTGAATTAACCTGAAATCTCTTGGCGGTGGCGTAGGGTATACCGTAGTATCGGTGCTGGCCGACCGCGCCGCGCACCCCCCGCAGCTGGCCCTGCGGCGTCGCCAGCTCCGGAGTGAACACGAACCGGCCACCGCAATCCTGACACCAACTTACCAACGAACACCAGAATATCAACTCATATGCGCACACTTTCATGGCAGCACCACGCGTACAAATAACTAGTGAAGTTATAACTTTATTAGACACCTGATGCAAATTGATACGAATATTTCTAGAACATACGACGAGTAAAAACGTAAGTAAATATCCGAGATATACTGCTCACGGTTCTCTGTGGCCACTGACACCAAAGCTCCCCTCTATATGCAGCCTCCAACCACTCTGACTCTTACACAACCACCTTGCTCAACACAGCGTCAGAACCGTTCACAATGGTAAACGCAGGCAAACCTCACGTAACACAGTCAGTGTTTTAAGCGGTAGTGTAGTGTCTTCTTTAGATATTTGCATTTTATTATTCAACCCAAAGTCTAAAGATCATTTGTTCAAATGAGTTATTATTATTATTTCAGAAATTCAATTGCAAAATATTTTGATGTGTCAAATATTATCCCCACTGGCGTCATGTTTCGTTAATATGTCTCAACCATACTTGTATTTTCTTGCGTAAAGGTAGAAAAAACTCTATTTGAAGAGAAAGCTTACGAACACCGACATCCACTGTCACCAAAAAGACACCCCTTCTAAAATTTGTACATCAACCATAAATATAACATCGTGCATACACTATATCTTCCACAATCGCTGAATTCTTCGAAATTTAATGCCGTTTATGGTGACATCGTTCAGAACAACATACCGGTTATATCGACCAAAATGAAAGGTCCCGGCTGAATGCTATATGACTGTTATATCAAAAACATTGCTTTTTACAACATTGCTTACTCTACGGCATACCGCATTAAGCAACCACATTTGAGTAATTTTTTCGGAGAATTATATCTGTAAATGACCAGCTCAGCTGTATTGCAAACGATTTGAATAGGCACAGTATAATAGTCAATGGCCATTATCATGAAAGTAAACACGTGTCGAGTTTAAGGTCTTTTGTAATTCTTAGAAACATTTACGACCTGCTTTTAGCTACTTCTGAAGCAGACGAGTTTACTGATGTAGATAAATCGATTGCAATCTGTGCACCGGCTACAAGGAAAATGACGAACAGGAAGATTGAAGAACAGTTTACAGCGCCAACTTGAATGATTGTCTCCATGCTGTTAGTGAATTACGAAAGATTGTTCTTTTCAATGAACAGTTTGACATGCAGGGAAATTATGACGATACGCTGATTGAAATCCAACGTGAATTATAAAATGTGCATCACGACAGAATTGTTCCAAACTAAAATTACAGATTTTATGAATTGTTAGAAAAGTTATATTGTTTTTCATATTATTTACTACGTTTTAATTGAAATAAAGAAAACGTAATTTAAATTCATACATGAATACATTTTTCCTATTAATACCTATAGATTTCTATGTCAAAATTAGACACAATCAATAATACCACTTCATAAAAAAAAAATATTACTCGAAACATCACCGGTTGTTACAACTATCGGTTTTTACGACTAAATATGAGTAGACTCTTCGATGTCGTTAGAAGAGATTTTGACTGTATTTACTTTACACAAAGACCACCGGAGGACGGTCAGCAGCGTCCTTTTCTTAGTACGGTGGAACATACTGCGATCGCCAAACCACCTGCCAAGCGTAGCGATTATGGCACTTTTCCCCCCAATGATGCGATCAATGGGGGAGGCCTAATGTCTAGCAGTGGACGATCATAGGCTGAGGTGGTAGTGGTACTTTACACATTAAACATCGACATAACATAAAGCATGTCCATTCGCGAGTCTAAACCGAGGTGATTAAATCCGATGGTTAGAGCCACACTGTAACAACTTGTTTTTAATCTTAGACATGATAAAATTTGTATATTTTTGAAGAGTCAAAAAGAGTTCGTGTTCTATTGTCGGACAAACCGAATTTAGTGTTTAATAATTCTATTATGGTTCCTTCACATTTCAACTGACAGCTTACACTTTCGAAGGAGATAAAAAAAATTACAGTAGATTATCACCACCCATAAACTTCCGCAACGGTTAGAAGAGTGAAAGAGTACACTCTCTTCTTGCATGCCCCTAAGTCGTATTGGTTAGGAAATACCGCTGGGGACAGATCATTCCACGACGTGGCTGCTAGGCAGGACGATTATAAATGGTAAGGTGAAGGGTGTGGACCCCACAGCGAGTAATTCCCTGGTGTCATCACTGCTGCTGCTCGGTCTATTAATTTTAAATCGATTTAGGATTTTCGAGTTTATCCAATACAAAAAATCAAATTATTTCTTTTTTTTATATAAGTGTAAAAAACAGTAAAAACAGGTTGATTGTAAATTAAACACCGATCGCCGTTTAAACACAATATATTATTAAAAAAAGAAAACAATACAATATACGAACAATATTGTAGACTCATCTTTACAGAAGTCGCGGGGACGCCCTGCACACACACATGTATTACGCGGCAATCATTTACGCAAATTACGTCAGCCGTGATATATCCTGTAATTATACAAAATATTGCAGCAGAACCTTGTTACACATGATCTGTAGTCGAAAATTTTACGATCACTATCGGCCTGCTTTGGCCGGAAATGAAAATAAATTGATATACTGTGTGCAGAGGCATCCCGCGCCGTGGTCGCCGCCGTGGTCGCCGCCGCGGTCGCCGCCGTGGTCGCCGCCGCCCTCACAGGCATCGGCTCTAGACGATTACAGATTACATCATTGATTACACTACGCAGCGGCCGTAAGCCAGACGATACAAAAACAATAGAAACATATAATGTAAGGCGGCGGCCGCACTTACAGCTCTTAGCATTTCTACACGCAAATGGTTTCAGTTTGTTTAAAAGTATATAAGTCTATGGCAAGTCAGCGCGGGGTGCGGGGCGGGGTGCGGGGTGCGGTGCCTCGTTCAATTTTACAGATATTTTTAACTTTGAAATGATAAAAAGTCGAAAAATACAAAACATTGATCGATATAATTTGATGGGGTTGCATGAATGATTAAAACAGAGTGATAACGTGCATTTGCACAGCGGGCCCCGCGCCCTCACTGCTGCTCATCATTATTTTTAATTTCAGTATCGATATCTATAATATACGTTGACAGACAATATACACAACGCATAGTCCGAACGTCCTCACACTAACGCTACATTCGATTTTCAGCTTTAATCATTTATCACAACGTCCGTTTTCGTTGAGCTCGCACCGAAACACCCGGTATTTAAATACACAACGCAACGTCTGCACTCTATATACAAACATACATACCGCAGCCCGACACGGCGCGCGCCCGCTGCCGTCGCCGTAAATTAATTTAGAACGTCACCATTACATTTTGTGGTCATTTAGCTATTCCGTACAAAGTTGAATGTATATAATAAAGTTTAAATACACCTTGTTTGATTCATATCTCTCGCAATCGTAAAGATAAGTACGTTATATCGGCGCGTTGTGGCCGGCGCGCAGACCAAGAGCCCTAAACAACAGTTACGAGCGGATGTCCAAATCTTCCCCAGTACAAGCCGCCACAAGCCGCCGCAAGCTGCCGCAAGCCGCCGCAAGCCGC
>DWLR01001838.1:0-16969 GCA_018246295.1 Papilio alexanor hazarajatica
ATATATATATATATATATATATATAACTGTATTGTGTACAGATGGTACACAAGACAGTTATAATAGACTAACTTAAATAGACTAACAGGTTTATTTGGATAAGGATTAATACTAAATTCAAAGAAATAATGTCGTAAATAACATACGACTTTTTTTTAAAATAAAATTGTTGTTATGAGACAACTATAAAAGACCTATGCCACCCTGAAGTTTTATTTAGCATTTTTGGAGATCTGCAATTCTTTTCATGTATATATGTCATTTATGTATGTTCGATGGTTTAGCCTACGTAAGCCATGAAAGTCAATTTTTTAGCAATTTTTAGAGGTTCCGAAATATGGTATTTATTTATGTACACTAAATTTAAAATATGATGTACTACACATATAAATAATCCGGATTCAATTACTTGAATGGTGGTAAAAACCGTTTGGAAATCCGTTGCGTGATTTAGAAGAAATAAGGGGAAAAATCGAGTCGCGAAAAGCAACTTTATTTATACAGTGAATAGATGGGGTCTATAAAGCTCGAAATAAGTTGCGACGATTATTATTTTGATTTTTGGCTGTCACTAATTAGGGTTCAAATTATTTTTTTATGTAATAAGGGGGCACGTGCAACGGGTCTCCTAATAATAAGCGGTCACCGACGCCCATGGACATTCGCAATCAGAGGAACTGCAAATGCGTTGCCGGCCTTTAATGTCTTTTCCTTACGCTCTCTCCTTGAAGGCTTAATTCTAAAGTTTTCTATGTTTACTCTGTTTATTTAAAAATAAAGACGGGTTATATTTTTGTTCAGTTAAATAGATTTGTTTTGTTGTTTTTTATACGACATTTAAGATTGTGTGACTAAGTATTTCATATAATACTTATACTAGTAATAATTCATTAAAATGCTTGTTTTAAGTTTTTTTTTTCTTGTGTTAAATGCAAATAATAATTTTTTAACATAATCGTATGACCGTAAACTAAGTTTACTGTCAGTGTCCGTGCAAAAGCAAAAGCCTTATTGTATTTTTGAGTATTTAATGTTACAAACTTTTTGACTTATTTCATTTCATATTTTTTGTAATTACTAACATGAAGTCGATGAAAAAAAAATTCATATATCTCAATATATACATCAAATTAACATCAGATTTTAAAATCGCTAACTAACTTTGTACATGCAATATATAACACAGTAATAGCATACGTCATGCTTATTCCAGTTAACCTAACCGCAAAGGAGCCGCCACCTATCATCTGCGTACATTATTTATTTTACCAGGCTTTTGAGAGCAGTGTGACCGGAAATCAATTAAATTCCAAATAAATTATACGCAGTTTTGAAGGCCAATTTATCGATAAATGAGACCACCAATACAATTTCAATTTGAAATACAGTGTAAACTCTATATAACACATAAGGAACACATAAGGAACTGTGCATTTTCGGCATTAGACAGAGTGGTCTGGACTGGTTACATGGAGAGAAATATAAGACATTATTTTACTATTCTATAATAACATGTATTTACTGATAGAGTCAACATTTTACCACGAACATTATTATTTATACAAATAACAACACTTAATGCACATACTCTGTTATCTTCGTCTGATGTTTTTTGCTGCTCCAATATTTTAATTTAATTTTAAATTTAAATTCATCATATAAAAACAAAAGACAAAATTTCTCAGAATCTCCGGAACGTTAGTCGAAGGAAACACGTGCTAGGAAATAAAACAACAAAGCAGCAAACAAAAAAGTACACAGCTGCAGTTCTTATCAATTTTGGCAACTTAGAAAGTACTGCTTAATAATTTCCTTTTTGTTATCGTTAAATAGTGTGAGCGTGGCGCTACATAGAGAGCATTGTTATATTTAGAAAACTCGGTACACCAGCCAAAGTCGAGAAATTTCGACGTTTAAGGGAGATCGTCGTTAAATCGAGCGACGTTATAAAGAGTTTACTCTGTAAATAGTATACATACATTTATTTTAAAGTCTTAATTTCTGATCTTTATTAAAATAATTCATGTATGGTTAATATTATTAATCATAATTATTGTTGTTTATACGTACAGGATAAGAGTTGTTCTCCTTCGAAGTCTCATCGATGATCTGTCTGACTTGTTATTGAATAATGGACTTTTATGTCCACGTTTTAATATATATATATAGCTATAGTTTTGCTAACCTAGCTAAAACAATTCCAATTACCTTGACACTTTTTTATTTACATGAAAATGTGACAGACGAGCAGCGTCTCGCTTAACATTAAGTGAACCGACGCCCATGGACATCTGCAACACCAGAGGAACTGCAAATGCGTTGCCTGCCTTTAAAGAAAAGATACGCTCACTTCTTGAAGGACCCTTAGTCGTATAGGTTCGGAAATACCGATGAGGACAGATTGTTCCACAACGCGGCTGTGTGGAGTAGGAAGTTTCGCGAGAGCCGTATGGTTGTGAAATGCCAACAATCAAGGTGGTGTGAATGTGTGCCATGACGGAACTCAGCGGCAGGAATTGTTCCAAATAATTCTTGGGAGCAATCACCACAGTAAATGCTGTTAAATATGCAAAGGGAACTGATGTCCTTTCGCAAGGCCAGATGATCAAGCCGATCAGTAAGAACTCGGTCGTTAAGCTAGATTAGGAAAATCTATTAAGTAGTATATAAATACTATCTATTCAAAATAAACATAACAAAACTAAAATAAAATCTTTATCCATTTAACGTGCATTGAAGTAAGTTAAGAAAGTTGATAAGCTTAAGAATTTAGAATAACAAAAACATATTCACACATAATCCATATTTATCCGAACCAAGGTAAATGGTGATAGCAATCGCTTATTGATTTTTACTAAGTTAATAACATTCAAATGTAATATTTAGTGTGATTAAATTTTTTAACAGAAATTAAGCCATCGGGAATTGTATTGGTTCGTTTTTACTATAAAAAAAGGTATTTCTCTTGTTATTAAAAAATCGAAAGTTATATTCAACCTACGGTAAAACATTTATTTAGCAATTGTTAATATATTTTTTAAATATATAAAAGATATTTAAACATCTAACTGGTATCGATATATTTGAAATAAGTTTGAAATGTGTCGATGTCGATAAGCGCATTACAGCACCACGTAGTGCGGCACGCGTCCGTTCTGATTCAGTGTTGACCTTCGGACGAAAGCGAAACCGGTGTAGGTCGTCGCGCCGCGGCCGAGCGCTCCTCGCTGTTTCCGAGCTTGGTTTCGATCGCGTTCGCTTTCAAACCAGCATCCTAAACACTAACTCGTCTATACATTCATACGTATGGTTTCGATTGCTTTGTACGAACTTGTATGTATATTCGAGGTGTGTAGTTGTTTAATAATTCATCTATCTCTGTACCTAATGTTGTATATTTACTGCCACAGATGAGGAGAGGATAGGTAAATAATAAAAGAATTGATGCAATTTCACACATAATTATTACACAAATAAAGTTATTTTCTTTTTATATACAACATTCTTAAATTGATTATTTTAACTGACAATTACTTAACTTTATTGGCGACATTTAGTATAAAAACAAAAAATATAAAAGATATTAAAACGAAACGTAGATACGTAAACAAACGTAGATATAATATGAGTACTACTTCATAGTAAAACTATCCCCGCCACCGATGTAGCTACACTGCCTTCAATACACCAGAAATTAAGGAATGAATCAGAAAAAACTAACACAATCTAAGTATTTTTTTGCATTAAAGATAATAAAAATCTAACCTAACCCTCACTCTATTGCGTTTTTCGCCCTCAATACTAATTTTTCCCTTAGCTTTATGAGGGAGAAAGGAAATATAGTCGGACATAACCTTCAGGTCAAATTTTTACCACGGGACGGAACTTGGATTCTGTTGAGTATATACCGCGGACGGAATTCGCTTGTTTCGCTCACCACAGAATGGAACTCAGCACATTCTAGCGATACATTTACCACCGTGAGACTTTATTAAAATTTTTATTACAGATCAACTTTACATTGACCTTATTGTGAGCTAAAACAAATTGGGCTAATAGCTAGCCATATGAAACACAACCAGCGGATCAGGGCGGCGTCGTTTTACTCGCATAACTTAAAGCTAAATTAACTTAGATCACCAACAAGCTAAAGCTACCCAAACGCATTATCTTTCGGCTGAACCTCTGCTACGGTTATAGTAATTGTCTTCTAAAAAATATCTGTTGGATCATTGGAAAGCTAAAACTATATAACTTCATAGAGGGTTCTTCGTATTGAAAGAAAATCCAGGGATATTTATACTAGTAATCGTCTTAACTTGCGGTCCGGTGATTGAATATATCTTATCTAATACCTCTCCAAGGACTAATATATGGCGTAACATCCTTAGGTCACATCCTCATTTAAAAATGTAAACGAGTAGAGTAGGCTAACTGCTAGAGATGATAGCGGACCGGAACGTCAAAACAGGGCATCTTGGACCCCGATTGACCGCCGAGCGGCGACCGTCATAGCCGCTGGAGCAACGGCAAGGAACTGCATCTGCGCGCTTTACAAGCAGTTGACTGGCAGTAGGTGGTGCGAAACAGGTGGCGTTGTCGCTCTCTCGTCTATATGTTCTAATAATTTAGAGACCAGTCAGAGAAACAAAAGTAAGATCAAATTCGCCATCCAATTATCTAATAGCATGAGGTAGCTCAATTAAAACTTTTATAATGCATACAACATTTTATTTTTCATTTAATAGAATCCAGTTGTCACCATACATTGCCACTTATGATCAGCCTATGATCGTCCACTACTGGACATAAGCCTCCCCCATTGATCGCATTATTGGGGGAAAAAGTGCCATAATCGCCACGCTTGGCAGGCGGGTTGGCGATCGCAGTATGTTCCACTGAACTAAGAAAAGGACGCTGCTGCCCGTCCTCCGGTGGTCCTTACATTCAGGCACAAGACAAACAGACATGTTCATGCACACATATTTTTGTCTTGGGTGGGAATCGAACCCACCACCTGCGGCGTCAAAGGCTTATTTTCTTATATTGTCATACTCGTAGAGAATATGCTAGGTTAATAAAACAACTGTTAGGGCCTCCGTCATCAACATGTTACTATAACACTGAGTATTATATTACCTATTCTACGGTATTTTGGGTAAGATGGTTTCAGTTAGTCCATATGTTAGTTTCCTAGTCTACAGCAAAGGATTTTTGCCTGTAAATATTGTTTCAAATTGATTCGTGAATTAAGGGCTTTCATATCATATATATATATATATTATATTGTATTTCGTGAATTGAGATTTTATTTTTTTATCTATAAGCTCCCAGTCATATTATGTTCTTCCTATCGAAGTTGCGAGTTGCGCGCGGACAGATTATTACATGTAAGTTGCGACGGCTACACTCACCTTCCGCTTCCATATGATGCAAGAATAATTAAAATAGTAAATATTAGTGTACAAAGGAATGGGAGTTAGGTGTATGATCTGTTGTAATACAATAAAAATTTAGGTTGGATAAGGTATTTTTTTTAATTAATTAGGCTAGACTAGGTTAGTTCTTCCCGATACACACACATTTTCTACTGTGTAAATATGTATAAGGGAGTGTATTTTAAGTGATATGGGGCATACTATTAATGTAAAGCACAAGATGCAATTAGGACTGACCAAAAAGACAGAATACGCGCAACTCAGATTTTTAAGGGATACATTTCAGGTGGCAGATACAATACCGTGTATCAACTGCCGTTCGAGGTAGTGCGATTTTGAATACTATGTTTTTAGTTTATCCACATCGAATAAGTTTCTATAATTCCTAGGTTAAGTTTGAGTAGTATATTCTTCTAGTTATTGATTATAGATTTGACTACAATGATAGAAATATTTCAGTTTATTTTTATCGTAAACGTAAGTATTGCAATGTATTTGTAATTTATAACTACATACTATAACATAATCCAGACAAAAAATAAGGCATATTACATTTAATTATTAGCTGTGTAAAATACATGAAGGTCATTCATATAAATGTATAATTTGTGAAATAGTTAATTTAAAACGTAATTTGAGAATTTATTTTTTATTTTAGAAATTATTCGCGATTCCAGAATTCAGATATCTAGAATATGATGCGATCCCGTGAAGATTTATTTAATTTTTATATGTTTTCACTGTCGTTTAAGTAGTAAACTATTTTTTTTTAGATTTTGCGTTACTTTTCTAGAAATTGACATGAGAATGAAAATTTACATAATTCGTTACTTTTTTTTGTTGCTCATAGATATTTTTTTCTGAGCTTACTACGATAAATCACTAGAATTCAATGATTAATCTTTGGTAAAAAAATTATTTATCAACCATATAAAAAAGATATTTCATAACAAAGTAAATGTAAGAAAATAAGTCAATAGAATTTGATTAACAGTTAAATGTAGAAACGATCGATCTGCTAACTTCGTTCATTAAGTTATAAATCTATTAATTATATTAATTTTCTTCTCTAAATGTAAATTTACCAAAATCATTCAAATAATTATTCACAGAATTGTTCACACGTTAAAATATAACGTAAGATCGTTTATGTCTTTTACACGACCGATGAATAAAGACAGTACGTAGGAACGCTGACCGTATTACAATAAATACTAATTTTACGACGAAAACATCGCTATTTTTGAAATTTTTAATGATTTTTTTTAATCTATTATTTGACTGATTAAGAATTTTTTAACGTATCATATATTATACATTCTTGCAATACTACATAAGTACAAATATTTTTTTTTATTTGTTCCAGATTAATTCGCAACAAGTAATCTGATTTAAAAAATATTAGCCAATAAAAACCTCTTCTACTATCGAGTAACCTAGGATACATTATTCTTTTTACATCTTTTCTATTATTTTCTTTTTACATTCTTCCTATTTCATAATATCCGAGTGATACTTGCCCAAGTGAAGTAGTTAGCCCTAACTGATGGTGGAAAAAAAAATTAAAAGTTCATAATTGCATTTGATTTTAATAGTCTTTGATTGTCTTACTGAATTTAAATTACATAGGTTTGTTTCAATTAATTCAAACAAGATTTAACCATTTGAGATTTAACCAATTGGAAATATTAGTAATACCATTAAGAAATTATATATCACATTAATCCTGTTTACTAAAATTATTTTCTTTGCTTTGTTATAATTTTATCATATAACTTATCGAATTGTAATAGCGCAATCGTTAAACATTGTGATTTGTCTTTTATTTATGTCTCTGATATTCTTATAGTGAAAGGGAAGGTGAGAAGTTATTAAAAGTGGCAACTTAAGTTTCGTAAGCTTGCATTGAGTTCCACCATGTTAGGGTAACCTGAGTTTTGTGATCACTTAAGTTGATGGACGCTGATAAAACTAGGCTTAATTCCAATAAAAAACTAACCTTAATAATGGATATATGTATAGGGTGCTTACAATAGCCTCATTGTTAAGGGTACGGACTACCGATCATGAGGTTGAGGTTCGAATCCGCTATTCGACTATTGCCTTGAATCAAATCCTAGCACAAGTCTTTAAGCTAAGTTGGAACGGTTGAAAGAAATGTTAGTACTTATATTTTATGATTTCAGGAAAACCATTTTTAATATCACTATTTACTTATCCATGTATTTCTCTTTCCTCTTGCGTTTCACTCCATTCTGTGTTGTTGTATTGTGTATGCAATGACTAGTTACTTCTAATTTCGTAAAGTGTTAATGAATAAAAAAATATATATTTAAACAATTGGTTGGTGAGTTTTTGCATGTATCTGAAATTAAAACACATTGTTAATTGGGACTATAATCATCATCATATATCTTTACGCATTTTAAATACAATTCTTTTTTTAATAAGTTATAACTAAATTTTATAGTTAAAAATTTAAAACAAAATACTACGATGATCACGTTCCTTATTTTGGAGAAATTTCAATTGTAAAAAATCATAGCCAAGCTCTAATTTCGCAGATAGCAGCTAGGAAAGGGAAAATAAAACAAGATTTTTTTTCACATTAAATATATTATTAACTGACAGATCTGAAACGAGCACTACTACTTTAATATTTAATAGTTATGTGATGGTCAACATTTAAATTCCATACAATTATTTGTGTCGCACATAATCGTCGTAATGAAAACTTATAAAACAATGTAATAATGCGTAAACACAATTAATTGTAATGAAGTTAGACGACAGTTTTAACAAACCAGTAGTAAAAATTTTAATTATCGAATAAAAACAAAATAACACAAAATCGCATGGCAAAATGTTCGCATCATATGATTTGTCCATGTGATGTTAATGATAAATCACTGGGCTACATACTTGTACAATTATGGAAGATAATTTACAAGCGTAGAGAAGATAAAATTCACATGAACATACCAACGCAAAGCAGTTGTTTTAAATTATGTCGCCCTAAATGTGACAGATCTGTCGCCTAAATCTAGTATAAACTATAGTCAAACTTATTCTTATTATTCTAGGCAAAACTCCGATGATACAAGTCAAACATCAAAATTTCTTCAATTCATAATTAAAATTCACGTACTGGTAACCTAACCGCTGAATCTACGTACTGCATACATCAGAGCAAGGCCTAGAATTTTTTAACTTTCGCTACGCTTAACATAAAGAAATATTAGAAAATGTAAAAGTAAACAATAAAACTTATACGTTTCCGCATAGTGCACGGACAACGTTAATTATCATAGGGAAAAATATAAAGAAAACAACATCTAATCGAATTTGTTTTTTTCAAATTTACTCAAATTGATTTAACAGAAATCATGTGGTAACTGATAATTAAATTAATACAATATACACGAACGTAAAAATCACAAAATACTTATGTTGTACTTAAAATCTATTGTTATAAACTTGAAATCACTATATTAAAATTTATTTTAAAATAAGTCTATCGATGAATACAATAATAGAATATGATAAATAACAAAATTCATCATTATTATATTTACAATACTTAATATCTAACTGATACTACTACTTTATTGTTTGCATTCAACAGTATGACAAGAGACAAATATGTCAGCTATAATATGTATATGTAAACGGGTGGCTGAGGTGCCTTGAACGCCGTTAGTAAATATTAATTTATTTTTAATCTAAAACATGAAAGGCAAGTTGAGGTATTTAGTTTCAGTAATGAAAACGGCGCCAACGCCACCCCGCGGGTCCCCCTCACAACACTTTCTACTCCTATTACTCGTTACTTGAGGTAGTTTAGTTCCGTAATATATTCTGTCATTATTACATTATTGCTACGAAGAAAATATTTCTGTCATACAAAAATTTTCTCAACAATATAGTAATATATTTACTTTACACTTTGTTAATTAGGTTATTTAAATAATTCCTGTTATATTATTTTTTTACTCAAGAATTATTTGACATTGGTTAAACAGCTCTGTACATGGCAACAAGGAGACATCAATCTATATGAAAATGTATAATATGATATGTGCATAATAAAAATAGGCGACGATATGATTCGGCAAGATATTCTGACGTGTTTGCCAATATCACAGGCTGTTTAATGAATGTAACAATATGGATTACCTTTAAATAACAATTCAATATTTATTTCAAAATACACGACGGGCTAATTTACTCTCTGACTTTCGTCAAGATTTATTGCTTGATTTCAAATAACTAACTTTGTAAATATTTAATTAATTGATAACGGTATAGTCGCCGATGAGGTAGATCAATTTTAACTGTAATTCTATTTGTATAAAAATATTTCTGCATTATTATCAACATTAAAATACAACCATTATCAAAATTAAGTCAATACAACGTCCAAATTTTAAAATGAATAATTTTCTGCACAAACATTGGACAATGGATATTGCTGTAAATTATTCCATAAGTTATATGTCGAAGATGGAAAAAAGATTAGGTAGTACCGAGATGCGGGTGGGGAGGCAATGATTCAATTCATAACGTTTTTTTCTAACACAAATAACTAGTGGGGATACTTTGCGACGGTACACTCTCAACACTTTTGATATGTTCCATCATACTGCAAACTTATCGATCCTTTCTTAAAAATATATACAAGTTCATTGAAAACGATGCCTACGTGGTT
This sequence comes from Papilio alexanor hazarajatica, assembly GCA_018246295.1. Classification (NCBI taxonomy): domain Eukaryota; kingdom Metazoa; phylum Arthropoda; class Insecta; order Lepidoptera; family Papilionidae; genus Papilio; species Papilio alexanor. The sequence goes on from DWLR01001838.1 coordinate 10,147, forward strand.
TTAATACCTACGTAAATCATGTTAACTTCATTAATACTATACAAAAACATTTACATTATTTTTTAAATTATTGCTAAAGAATTTCTTTTATCATTAGACTAAAAATTAAAGTTATATCTTGTCGCTATAGACAGATGGCGGCAACTAATTTGGCAACGTTCAGGAAGACTACTTTCCTAACACTAACGAAACAGGAATGTATAACTAAATTCGTTCAAATAACGCAATGGTAACTTAGAAATTGGACATAAATTATTTTTCAAAAGAAAAATTTCGAAAAAAAAATTTTTTTTTTTAAAGAATTCCAAAGAAGTTAACTATCTTAAAGTTAAAACAAATGTCAACAGACAAAATAATAATAGGAAGCACCGGGAACATATTAATAAAGTAATAACCAATTAGAGGATTAACAGCTAGAACAAAAACAACACTTCCTAGTCGGCGCGGCCGTCGGGACGCAGTAACCTCGACCGGAACCGACGCCGGCGCGTCCGGCATCAAGTCTTAACTATACGCTGCATTCTACTCGTAGTATGCGAACACAAACGCTGTTCATTCAGATGACAGTAAATTGCCCTACAAATATCCTATCAACTTTTAGGGCACACCGATTTGATACAATACAACTTACAATCTTCGTAAGTCGGTACTTATTAACTTTAATTACCAATTTCATGTATCGCCTTAATTAACACCTTTAATACGTGATTCATTAAATTTCATTGTAAAACATTCAGTTTAAACTACAAACAAACATATCCATAAAAATATCGATGTAGAAAATAATCTAAAATAGAAACAGTATTTCATAGGTAATTACTAAATATAATAAAGTCTGGCAGTTAAGTCCCAAATTTCAATTATTTACATAAAATATTCTAATGGTAAGTATACTTTAAAATACACCCATCGCTCGTTTAACATTACCATTTCTAGGTATAAGACTATCTAAATTAAACTTTCCTACTATTTATGTAGCGTACATAAAATAAAGCATAGTGCACGGTAGAGGATGAGTTACTAGAACGACCTAAAACGGAACATGGGCGCTGTTTGTACCTATGCAGATATACACTATCAATTAATATAACGTAAAAATGATATGGATCGGACTAAACAATATCGCGGAATTTTACTCCGACGTCACGTAATTATATGTTTAGCGCCCAGACACCCAGACACATAAAGTCACCTTGCATCGAACACAAGGTTAGATTGAATGAACAACAAAAAAGCGAACCGGCGGTCTGAACGCGTGCGCTGGAGTTGAGCCTTAATAAGAATAACGTATACACAATAAAATACCGAGCTACCAATATAATGATGTAAATTTATTTAGTCATATAGAATAATAAACAATTATTTGCTTTAAATACTTCCTTTCAAATGATATGTGCATGCTACTTAGAACTTCAATTTAATGATACTATGTGATTGAAATTCATTATGATATGTTTACGAAGACGGCGATGTTGACGATACTGATGATGAGGATGACCTGAGATTCTTTTTAATATGAATATCAACATGTTTGACCATGTGATCTTTCCTAATAAATCCTTTACCGCAATGGTCACAAGCGAAAGGTTTACAACCAGAGTGCAGACACATGTGTCGGCGCAAATCTGTCTTGTGGTTAAAAGACTTCGGACACTCGTTGCATTTAAAAGGCTTATTGTCTGCGTGTTTCATGTAGTGACCCTCATAAGATACGTCATCGGAGAATCGTTTGCCGCACCGGTCACATTTAAACGGCTTAGCGCCTGAGTGAAAAGTTTTATTGTGTTGCGTCAGATAGCACGCCTTGTTAAAGAACTTATCACATTCGTAGCACTTGTGCACCGTGGCCGGTGCAGACTTCTTCAGCTGATTACGTTCAGTGAGAGGCGTGCTCGTCACAGTTGACGTAATCGAAGGAGAACCGCGACTTTCGTTATCAGCTTTTGCGCTTTCGGGACTCGCAGGCGATTTCATTTGGGCACCGTAATTTTCTTTATTAGCATAATCCATTATGTCCTCTATTTTTAAAATCTGAAGCTCACTGGAATCGGTGCGTAGAACGTCGTCGTCTCGTTTAATTGTTTTACCGCCTACTGCGTATCCGTATGGATATACTTTAATGTTTTCGGAATTGTAACTAACCAAGTTTTCTTTAACAGTTCTAGGTGAAAAGCTATATTCGTAATCCATATTTTGCCCACAAATGTCAACATTGTTGTACTGTAATGGAGAGTGGACCGGGTCTACGATTATATAACCGGCGGTCGACTCATCAGAAACAGCTTGACCCCCCACGTTAGGCTGTGTGACGTAGTTAGAAACATAAACGCTGAAACTCTGCGTTTGGAGCTGCGCGAAACTGGGCAAGCGTCCGCCGGCAGGTTGATTCGACGTTTCCTGTTCCATAACCTCGACTTCTTCAGGTGTGTTTTCACCAAAAGTAGCCGGATTGGCTATAGGCAGATTGTTGATAGCCATATCCATAACGTGGGGGGCCATCCCGTTTGGGTAGCTCGGTGCTATAGTCTGCTGAAAATTCTGACCCAAATATAAGGGGGTGTGAGTGGGATCCGGCACCGAAGGCCCCAAAGGATCCGTAGACCTCGGGCTGTATGGGTTGACACCCAAATGGCTGAACGGTGGCAACGTGTGGGCTGTAAGGGCCGGGGTACTCTGCGTTAGAGCTGGCGTTGAAATATTGCTGGTTGACACTGATAGCAGGCCCCTCATAAGGTGATTTTGAGAAACAGAGGGACCTGCTTCCCCGTTTGGGGGATTGCCTGATGATGAAATGGAAGCCCCTTTTGATCCTGGGTGATTACTATCATTTGGATTACCTATGCCCGGCGGTTGACTGCCCATATTAATGGGATGCGACCCAACCTGATGCTGTAAAGGATGATTAGCTAAAGGATTATTACTGAAATTATTATCTAAATTACCCTGTTGAAGATGTGTATACGGTGACTTAGATTGCATTGTAGCGACACGGTGGGAGCGCTCGAAGTTCTGCGAAGCATACGGTGACTGCAGAACGGCATCATCGACGCTGCGATTATCTTCAGAAGGAACTGGACTCTGGGTGTTCGAATCAGCGCTTTGTTGTTGCGCCCTAGCTTGAAGTGCGTCACGACTAGGATGATGGTGACTTGATATTGGCATTGTAGCAGGATCTGGTTGACCGGATGACCTGACAGCATTTTTATGAAGCGTTGTGTTATAATGTCTTTTAAGGTGTCCGGAACTGGTAAACCACTTATTACACGCAGTACAGTTATAAGTTTTGGGTCTTCTTGCTTCATTTGACTTCCAGTTAGCGCCCTTTCCGCCAATTGAGGGCAACGCCGATGACGTCGGATTAGCTGGTTGTGTGCTTGTAATCTGTGGTACAGTAGGTGAATCATACGGACGGTACGGTGGCTTCATATCAGAATTAGAAGAAGCGACTTGTCCCGGATAATCAGTTAATGGAGGCATCTGCACTCCGGGATATATTTTCTGCTCAACATGCATAAATGGTTTTTGATCGTGATGTACACTGAGGAACTTATCTGGTCCATAAGAAAATTTTTGTTCTGGATGAAACATTTTGGTATCTGTAGCATATGGCTTTTGTTCCCCAAATATTTTTTGATCTTTAAAAAGTGAAACATCTCCATTTAACTGGGGATTATTGTACATCTTTTGCGTTTCCCATGGCATCATAGGAACAGTGCGCGTATTAACTTCGCGTCCTTGTGAAGACGCTTCTTCATATGTCACAGTTTGCTGCTCCCCTTCATTTCCTTGATAAACAACTTTTTGCGAGTCTAAATCCAAAATATCGGAAGACTCTTCATGCTCTTCCTTAATCTTAATACTTTCATTTTGATATCCAGAATTATTATATGGCTTTACAGAAAATTGTTGAAAAGGGAGTGATCCTGTTGTTGGTGTTGAGCTTGAACCTGCATGTGCTGCATTGCAATGTTCATTGAGTTGAACGGCCGAGTCACAAACAAACCCGCATTTATCGCATTGATTAGGCGAAGGCGATGGCGTTGGTTGATTGAGAGGTTGTCCATAAAGCGGGCTGGATGACGATACTTGTGAAACTCGTTCTTGCATATTATATGGATGGAAGCGACCAGGTTTATGATACTCTTGATTATACTGTGTTTGCTCCCACGAAATTGTTTCTGCGTGTTGATTTTGAGGAAAATTAGAATGTGCGTAACTATTACCAAACTGATGTCCTGGTGAGTAGTTAGTTTGATCTGGATTCTGATAGGGCGAAGGTGCACTGTGATAACTCTGCGGTGTCGCTGGATGTGGAAACTGTGCCGATGTCTCGGGTGTAGCCCGCTGTTGGAACTCTGGACTTGGCTTAGTGATCATATTGTCACTGGAATCGGCGGGCGCCGACACTGTTGTTTCGACTTTTATTTTTGTTCCGTTGTTATTGTCTGTATCATTCTGCGAATTTTGCGTCCCCCACTTTACATATAAATTTTCTTTGTGATATTGCAAATGCACTTCTAACGAATCAAGAGTATCCAAATATAAATCGCAAACCTTACAGTGGTATTCCCTCGATGGTAAGGTTGAAGTTACAGCGTTGCTGTTAGCCATCTAAACCATCAATCCAAGGGAGAACTCCGTCTCCTCCAACGAAAAAAAAATAATAAAAGAACCACACTCTTTGTTTCGAATTGCATGTAGTCGTGGCATTAATCAATCGCTGCAGAATAAATTCATAGTCGCGATTGTTTCCGCTTCACGTTATCGCTTACACTAGCGCGATGTTTACGAAGAAAGTTTTTGGCGGCATTGCAACGCGGGCGAGCGGCTCGCCGAAGCCACGTGCGCGCTGTAAACACTTGAGGCCCGCTCTAACTTCACTGAAAGTTTTTAACTTAAAAAAAAAAAACTTGTCCGGAAACTGTTCTTAATCGTTCACAAAAATTCACTTTTATTGTCTACAGTAGGAAAGTTCCTTTATTGTCCATGGTAATTGTGATTTAATATTAAATAAAAATGTTTATAATAATTAACAAAAATCACTGCAATTGTTATGATATTAACTTGGCACTTGTTTACGCACGCGGATCACAATGCGTTGTAGTAGTAGAGACGCTCTACCGGCAACACGGTAGGCCAGGTACGGACGCTACGAACGTTTACAGGCAACTGACAGCCTTCCCGAAGTCGCTTTCGGGGGCATGACTTCAATAACAATTCGCAACGTCGTCCCCCACCGATGCATGAGTGCGAGAGAGAGCTGACCGTGGTGATGAAGTTATCGCTTCTGCGTCCTTTTGTTGGTCGTCTGTGTGAGCGAGATAGTAATGGTGAGGGGAGGGGTTGGTGTGGTGTTGCGCGGGACGGACTCTTTCTTAAAATTGAAATGCCCGGTCGAAATGTCCGGTGATGCTGTGTCCGAGTGGGATGGCGATATCAGCCACCCTTACGATGCGGGCGGACCGACCCTTCGACAAAATTTTCTAAATTTTAAATCTAATTTTAAATAATCGTAAGGAGTTTGTATCAATTTACAAATTGCACATTCAATAATACGAAATATAAATTAATTGTAAGACAAAACGTAGAACATATTTAAAAAAAAAACTAAATAATAGTAACTGAAATGTATTTATGACGATTGTGGTCAATTACTGAAATCTTAACTTCTTGTTTTAAAACTAAGTCCATGACCTAAACTCTAATAAGTTTAAATCAGTAATATACTTGAAGCAGTTTGAAAAGTAAATATAGATTGTCGGTTTAATATATTACAAATGTAAAGATATTTACTTTGATATTTTAAATAAATTCGGTTCGGTCTATTTCTATAACATATTAAGTAAATTAACAAAGACTGAAGTAAAAAATCCATTCATATATTTAGTTTTTTAACGTGACAACAATATTATAATTGATATTTAACAACAGTAACGTATACCTACTTTAAAATAATTAATCAATAAATTAAGAATATATTGCCAATGATATGTTTGTGTCTATACTTTTATAATAGCTAGGCTAATAAATATAATAGACTCAGCGCACGTACCTATAAAAAAGTTGTATTAAAAAAATCGTCTTTTTTATTATTCTAAAGCAAGAAGAAATGTGCGTAGCTTGGCCGGACAGGCCATGCAAACTATGAGGGGTGGAAAATCGATTTTCTCGGACTATACCGATCGCTCCAACGTCCGCGTTCCCCTCCCACTTAACATTCGCTCCCTCACTTCCTACTAATATTATCTATTCCCTTTAAATTTAGCAAACATTTTTACTGTAATTGTTACTATATAGCTTCGCTTCCTTGAAAAACTTAATTAAATATAACAATTTCACAAAAGTAATGTGTCAATAACAATCAAACGGAAAATTTTGAATCGCCAAGCTTGATCGCTGCTTGTTGCTGACAGCAGTATCTTATATAAATATACCTAGACTACCATCCTGTTGTGTCTTGTAAAGTCATAATAGTACCTAAATCGACTTAAGCATAAACTTCCAGATTAAATAAACAAGATGATATCAAACTAAAACAAAGAATGATATACACACAGGATAATATAAATGTTATAATTAATAAGCAATCGAAACATAACGAGTATTGTACAGTTTGCATCTATTAAATCTACAGACTTATTAGACTAGACCAGATATGCCACCTTCCGGCTTCAAAGAAATAATTAAGCTGGCTATGGCGAGTATACGTTTTATCTACATCAAAATATACAGACTTTATCTCCAACAGTTAATTGAAGTATTTCGACGACTTAAAAAATCCATCCATTTAATTATAAATATATATATATATATATATATATAT
>DWLR01001839.1:0-16966 GCA_018246295.1 Papilio alexanor hazarajatica
AATGATGTTATCAATGGGGGAGGCCTATGTCCAGCAGTGGACGATCATAGGCTGAGGTGGTGGTGGTGGTGGTGGTGATTCCTCGTATATTAATTTCGATCTTAGATAACATGTGCCAAAAAGTTGTTACATCAAAATTACCATGGGTACCTACTATATTAAAGCAATCGCTGGCTGTACACTATATTAATTATTATATCTATGGCAATCGATAATTATGCTATTTTCAGTTTCTTATCCCTGAAAAGGGAGAGTTATAGAATTTGAATTTGTTTTTGTTAAAGAACGTTAAAAACGTTTCGTTATTTAAAAAATAACTTTAAGCGTAATAAATAGAATAAGATAGAATATAATCTCGATTCACTCCACAATACCTTGTAAATGTCAGAATCATTAATTCCAAACCGAATAACACATTAAAAGTAACAGCTTGAGCGGCGTGCCGCATTTCGCTCGTTTTCGGCGAAATAGGGAAATTATACTGCACCGGGAAATCGAGATAAATACAGAAACTTGATCTTGTCGTGCTTCGAAAATACAAATAAAGATTTTAATTAAATAGAACATAATAGTAGTCAAAATTAACAGTAGGTATTTGAAGGAAGTCTAATTAAGCGAGAATTGAAAAAAAGTAAGGTAAATATTTATCTAGATAATTTTAGTTTTTAATGTGATTTTTTTCGTATTTTGTTTTTTCATTTTCATGTATTAATTAATTATTGCTTGTGCACTACAAAAGCTACTCAAAGGTTAGAAATTCCTAATTTTACCCACTCCGGTTAATGAAAGCTTCTAGGTTCTAGGTTAGGGCGGTTTCTAATATATAGAAACAATTATACAGGTATCGTTTTATACGAAAACTAATTTTCGTAACATATTAATTTTTATGTAATGAATATAAATCAATTTCTATATGTATTGTACTATTAGATATATTAATTAAATACGCGTTTTATTTAAAAAGACTAAAATATTCATTTGTTGTTACAACATTTTCTATACCTAAAATAACAACACCTTCATATGTAATACAAGCAGAAGGCTTTGTTTTTAATTCAACAATATTACTGTGACCCCCCTTATATGACAGGCGCTTACGCGTTCGGCGCTCTCCGCCACCATATTCTTATAAATTAATTACGTGTAATCTACTCATGAAACGAGACTTAGAGAAATGAAGTTACAACGGGGTGTAACACAGACGGTCGGTTCAAACACCGTAACAACTTAATGTGGCATCAAGAGACTAGGCCTGAATTAGAAATGAACCTTCCTTGTTGTTCTTAATAAGGTACTTTGTCGCTTAAATGCTACCCCCAGTAATGATTTCGTAAAGGTGTAAGGGTGCATTGGTATTAGTTATGCTTAATAAGGCAAAAAGCTTTGTCTATCAATATACATCAAATGACCGCTTGTTAAGTTTCTTGAAAATGTTGTTCTTCTTGAAATGCCTGTTCAACGCATCTATATTTCAATCTTTTGCGAGGCGGAACAGTTAGGCGGTGCTCGCGATTCTAGTCCACTCTAATATTACTTAACCATGATTTTGACGACGACCAACACTCCTTTTACCAGCGACTTTGCCCATCAATATGAGTTGGAGATGTTCATATCTCCCATATCCCACCTGTCGTTGTCAAAACTGCTCTGGCGAGCCGAAGCTACCCAAGTCTCAGCAGCCACCTTTACAACACTATAAACAAAATTTGCAACATATATCCCCTACCTTACCTACCCCCTACCTTATCTCAAATGTAAAAGTGTAGTCAAAAGTTATCTCCAGGAATTAACTTACGAAGAAACTGAAAAGCTTTTCGGAAAATAATATTGTTAATTTGCAAGCCAAAACCCAAAAACATTACTCTCCAGACACGAACTCACATACTCTCATACTCATACTTTCTTATACACACGAACACGCGTGCGCGCAATTTTAAATGTTTAAATTTTTTTAATTTTAATTATGCATTAATTATTTAATATTAATTGAGTTGTAAGAGGAAGCGTCAGTGTCTGTAACATAGTGTAAACTAGCAGACACTGACATTCACTCAGTCTCCAAAAATGCATAGCGTTTTGTTTTTGTTTTCGCGCTTAAATATTAATGAAATATTATTATTATTATCTTCGACTGCAAAAGTTCGCGTTTAAAGAATAAAACTAAGAAAAAACTTTCATATGGCGTTTAAATGTGACAATTTTTTTCTCATAAGATATATTAGAATTATATTTTTTAATCAGGAAATGCCCATGCATATTTGCCCTTGTGCTACGTTAACGTATCGCACACATCCGCGGCCCTGAGAAATTTTAGCATTCTTAAAATAGTGATTAAAAAGTAAAAGAGACAGGTATAATTCACTCAATTCAAACTTTTTACATTTATATGTTTTAAAAAGCTTCAAAAAGGTACTTGCTTCCTTTACAAGTCTTCACTTAAAGTTCGGTGATCTTATTTAACAAATGCAATGTATACTTATATTATAATAACCTAGTGCAGATTAAAGTTAGAATAATTCAATTCAGTCTGATTATTAATCAAAATTTATTATTTATAATTTATAAGTATTTTAAAAAATACTATCAACATTTGAAATGTAAAATTGCGGGTTATGGAATTAAAGGCTTTATTATTATTATTATAATGCTATGTATTCACCAATCACGTTTAGATAAAATGTTTCAAGCAACACATAAATAATTATAAATCACCAAAGAAAACTTAATGACAATTATCACAAATTTTCTTTGTTTTCAAGCTTTCCTATCAATAATATTTCCCGGTATCGTTAGTGCTGACATGTATTTATAGCAATGCTTCTTTTGTTTATCTTCAGTCGCAAACTTCTCGTATCAATATCTCTTTGTTTGCATAACTGCTTTGCTCTGTCGCAAGTGTGGAGTAAACACGCTCATATCGCCACCTGAATGACGATAGTTCTACGTATTTTTCGGAATATTCGACAAAATAAAGCAAAACAATGATATTGAAGTGTGCAACGATCGGTAGTCAAACTTTATTTTAATAAACGAGCAAAAACTCGATGTAGAATCGATGTTATTGGATGTCCGAAGACGGACGATAATATCCGCGAAGAAGGACGCTTCCCGACATAAAACGCACTTGCGCGCATAATATACGTTTTATTAATAAAAAAATATTCGTTGAATCACCCATAAATAGCCTTAATGGCCACTAGTGAGCCGGCTATTTTTTCCGATACATAGTGAAGCATTTGTTTGACAAATCCCCGGGGGATAGCGACGCTATCCCCCGTATTATCTGGCGCGGAGGCTGAGGGATGCGGGGTCATTCGCGAGGTGATGACGGTATCGCGAAATGTCTAAACGGTTCCTTTAAATCATGTCCTGCCAGGTACTTTCTATTCGACTGCTAATATATTTGTTTCAATGTGACACATTGCGAGGGCTTTCGTGATATTTATTGAGGTTGGGCGTTTTCTTTATTCCATATTGAGATGACTCGGGGTTTTATTTTAGATATGTCTTGTATGCTGTTTAGTAAATGAAGACAAATGTCGATGAAGACGCAACAAACAAAAGTACTAAGCCGATTAGGAAGAAACGTTAAAGAAAATTTATTGCATCCAAGTCTTACGTAATTAATAAGACATTTGAAGTTGCGTGAAAATGTAATTTAGATTGTTTTCCGCCGGCGAGGGTCGCGGCGCTTCCTGTCTGGGCTGAATCGACTCCTTACAAAGGCGGATTATTTATATATGGCCGCTTTATATTAGCGTCTTTAAGGAACGAAGGGAGCATAATAAAAAAAGAATCAGCATCAATGTCTTGAACCGTCTTCCGGCGATAGCGGAGAGCACCGCAAAATGGCGGTCGACACTCGAATAACTTATTCCACCCCCGAATCGAACGATTGTTCGATTCTTTTGACTCGAAGCCCATTTTAAAATAGGAGAGTCTTTATTAGTGTAAGCCAGCGACGATTATCCTAAGCCGCTATTACATATTCAAATTGGAGTCATTTCCCTTTGAAGAAATTGACGCGAAATAAAATGAAGCCTTTTAAAATGTTTTCAGTGCCACAATTGCGCTAAAGATATTCTTAAGAGTCATTTCATGTTATGAGTTGCGCTTAAATTAATACTGATTTCTCTATTCGTAATTTTGAATTTTAACAATATATCACATTTGCAGCATTTAAGTTAAATGAAGCTTGCATATTTCCACGTCAATGAATTTCGTTTGAGGCCGAAAAACATAATTTTTGCGCGACTGACCAATAATCAACGTTTAGATACCGCAGTCATTGTTACGAAAGGAAATTGTTATCTTATACTTACCACATGAATAGAATAACAGGTATGCGCGTTTTTAAATAGTACAACATTTTTAAACAAAATCTTAAGTAAATACATACCTAATGTTTTTACGATAAAGAAAACTCTATTAAATTTTGCTTGAAATATTAAGTAAACATAATCAAATTAATGCCGTTTCTCTACTCGGCAAAAGAAAGTAAATCGAGCAAATTGATATTTTGAATAATAAAAGGCACCCGGCGAATTATTATGAGTAACACAAACATAAGTCAATAGCCTGCCGGGGTGGTCAATATTGGATTAGCTGCCAAAAGGAGCCAAAAAGCAACGTATACAAAAACCTTTTACAGCGGTTAGAGCTCAGGAAAAATGTTTATAAAATGCTAAGCGCATACGGATAATGCTTTTTTGTTATAATCTTTTGTGGTGTTTGAAATTTCGATTTAAAACTCATTAACAAGTTATTTCAAAGAATCTTCTTTTACATTTTTAAGTACACAAAAAACATACAAAACGTAAATCAAATTATTTGTGCATGGCACCCTTAATTTGCAAAAGCAAAACAATTGCCTATTACCAATACACACCACATTTACAATAGATAACAATAGATAATAACTTCTAACAGTCTAAATAACCCTTTGTGAGAAAATAATGTCGAAGGAAAAGAAGATAAAAAAAACATGCAAATGGATTTAGATGTACTGGGATCACCCACGTAAAATAAAATGCGGAATAAACTTATATAAACATTACGTTATAAGAGTAAGTAAATGTAATGTTATGTAATACAATAAATCCTTCTCCATGTTATTCTGACAGGCTGAGAATAGTGTAAAGGGTTAGGTAGCGAGCTATTGTTTATACAAAGTATGGAATAATATAATCAGAAGTGAAGAAATAGGAATCCGGGGAAAAACCAACAGAGCCGGGTGGAAATTTGCTTAGGCCAGCGGAAAAAGTGGCGGCGCTGGGATAGACTGCGGCTGGATCCCTCCATTGTCTGTGCCGGACCGTCGCTTCATCTGGGTACATTTTACTGTTTCAAAATTGTTTCATTCACAATCTAAAGACGTAAACTATAGGTATATCTGGAAATATCGTTTATTATATTTAGGCGAATAGTAGAAATTGAAATTAACTAATTTCACGGATTTTATTGCGTTTAATTATTATTTTAATTTCAGACGTTTTGAAAAACGAGAATTATCAAAATATTAATTGAATGCAATAAAATCCGTAAAATTAGTTTAATTTTAATGACTATAATATGAGTTCAAATACTGTTATAAAATACTATAATAAGGGTTAAAATAATACGGTATGCGTTAAAAAGTGTTTGTCGTATTTGACTCAAGTAGTTGATGTTTTATTTTTACTTCAATATTGCTTTTAATTTTTTAATAAAAAGACATGTTGGTATTTCTACTCGTAATGTTATACGAAGTTATGTTCCTATAATTTCTATACCAAATGGATTCCTTAATTCAAATTCTCTGCACCACTTTTGATTAAAACCGGCCAACTGTCCAAAAATATCTAAAAGCGCAATAACTTCTGTTAATTCTTACAATTCATAAGGTACGCAATTTACCTTTTCTTATTTCTTCAAAGAGCAGCTGTCGCCAGTCTTATTAAGACGCACCTGTCAATCTTCACGGCACAGAATTTTTATTTCCTAATCCCTCCTCATCTCGATTGCTTCGAGTGTTTAGTATTGGGCCTTCGTTTTGTGAAAAGTCTCAAATAAAACTTTTTTGTTTTAGCATATTTATTTAGGATCCGTCGACTGTAGCAAATGGTTTCAAGTTTTTCATCCATTACGAATGTTGATTGGATCTGAAAATAACTATAGATATACACGAAGATACATACATTTCAATTAATTCAATTAAATATATCATAAGGGTTACTATTTTCTTTTTATAAAATTTGTAAGTTATAAGTTAGTAATTTATTAAGTCTTACTTGTTGCTGACATTTAAAAAATATAATATAAAAGTAAAATAGTGAAAAAGACATATGTACAAACATGAGTCCCGAAGAAATCATACATTATTTAATTTCGGGACATGTTACAGATGTTTAATAGTTTACATATTCAAGTCCTGAAGGTGTAATCCTTGTATTTACTTGCATTAACTGTATACTCGTAACTGCGAAATTTACAGACGCCATTATCACTGATTGTCCCTTACATCTAGTTAAAACAAGAGCAAATAAGTAATCGAAATCGAATCCTAAATAAACAATTGATGCGATCTTTCACGAGGGTGTCCACACTTCGATTTTCTATTTCACCCACTACATTAATTCGGGTGTTCATTAAAAATGCCATCAAGTCGGCCGTTAACGAAGTGCTATGCAATTAAAGTCGCCGCTGACGTCAGCCCTCGGTCTTCAGCCTCCTTGAGCCTCTTTGTAAGAAGGACATCTCGAGATGAAATTGAAAAATTGATTCGTGATCGATAATTGAAGACTACTAGTGAACGCATTACGATTAAGTTATTAGGGAGAGACCTTAAGTTGTTAAGATGGGGTTACACAAGACTGAGATGTTTGATGTTAAGTATCAAAAATTGTTAATAATGTTGAACTCTTATAATAAAATAGACGACTAAACATTGAAATAATAGGTAATCTATACTAAAATGTTATAGAGAGAAAGGATTTGGTTAGGATATCAAAAATTCTTTCACTAATAGAATGCAAATCTATCAGCGACTGACCTAGGCTATATTTTATTTTTTCCTTTGCGTATCTGTGTACCCCTGCGAAACTGGAGCGGGTTGGTTGTAGATAATAAAGTTGTATATTTTTATATGTCATTCTTATTCTCATATTACAATATATTTTCGACCGTTTTCTTAAAGATTTGTCAAACTGTTATTTAACTAAAACAATTTAACCGTAACGTCAAATAATTATCAGATTAATTGGAACACAGGCGTTCTAGCGAAATAAAATAATGTTAAACAACGATTAACTAGATATTAATGGTATTTGAAATTGATTGACCTCTCGGAAATCGGCCGTTTGTCAACTAAAATTATAGCTTTGAATGCTAATTTTAATGCTTTGTATGCTTAAGTGCCTAATTTTAAGTGACCTATCCTTTCATCTCATCCTATGATCGTTCACTACTGGACAAAGGCCTTGATCGCATCATTGGCCAACCGCGCCAACCGTTGCGCCAACGGACCGGTTGACGCGGTTGTTAGATTTTGTTAGTAAGATAAACCACTTTGTTTTTACTTTTAATAGTTTGTATTTACTTAAAGTAATTTAATTTTTTTTTAATTTTTAGTTCATTTGTTGCGAGTTTATGAGATCTCGCTACAAGAACATCGTTGATTGCTGCGGAATATCGGCAATCTACTTATCATTAACGTGTCAAAATCCTATTATTGTCGCCCGCATAAGAACATTAAGGCATCGAGATAAAACAGACCTCCATTAGCAGGGACGCGGTAAAAAAATCGTCGACGCTATCGCTCCTTGAGGTGGCAATCTAATTTTTCTTAAGTTCTAGTCAATCACAAGAGAAATGAGCCTAGACGTGATTGCCAAAGGGACTAATGTTGATTGGCTTACCATAATATCCTGAAAATGGAAACACACCAAAATAACATTTACCGTTATAGATCTAGAATCTATTTTTCTTTTTACAGTAATTTTAACTTATCGATGTAAGAAGCTATTGAGGTTTGAAAGATACCAGTTAGATTATTAGTGAGGAAGATTGATGTCCTGTCTTAAATAGTTAAATGTCACCATAAATACATAACTCTGTAACGCGCAATATATCACATTGTTGTTAATTGGATCATATGATATGTAATAAAACTTACATACACAAAGACAAAGCACAACGACATGCATAGAAACACCCATTCAATTAGGTCATTCATATTAAAAATCTTTTAATAATTTCGCTTATTTGACTTACTAATTGGACTTTCGACCTAAAATCTTGGTAATAAAAGCAACATATTTATACATATCTAAAAGATTATTTCATTTAAATAAAATCTTTTTACATAGTTAGCTGTGTATATATTATACCGACATGGTAAAGGCATGGCAAATTAGTATATTTAATGTTGCACCTTCCGTTCGTAATACATTCTGTCAAAGATTTTTACAATTCGGTTTTGAAATAAAGTGTTTTCTCAGGCGTTCAGAGCGCAAGGGCGACGGAGCGACAGGTTCGCGGATCGCGAAGGTGTCTCAATCAGCATAAAACAAAAGAAATCAATATTTCCCCTCTCGCCACGCGGCTGACAAAGAGCAAAGATTTCTTTTCACAATTAACCACCCCCGGGTGTCGGGATGCTGATAAACGTACCGATTTTAGCTTAGTGACGATTTACCTTTTTTTTTAAATGCTACGAAATGGTCGCAGCATTGTATTTACTTTTGAAAATGTATGAGGCATTCCTTAAATACAAGGCAAAAATCTTTAGTTGCAAAACTGACCTGAATACAAATATTAGTTATTTGAAAAATATCTAATAAATTTCGCCTTGGCTAAGTATCGAACTGTCTTCATATTGTCGTATGTAAAAATATTTTGAACCGACTTAAAAAAGGAGGAGGTTCTCAATTCATTCATCATTTGTATTTTTGTATTTGTTACCTCAGAACATCGTCATTTATGAAACGATTTCTTAATTTTAGTAGGAAAGGAGACATTCGCAAGTGGATCTCATTTAATTTTGAATGACATTAAACTTTGGGCGCCGAAGATATATTTTAAATTTAAATGTTGGTAGATTTAAGACAAGCCCTGCTTGAGTTTAATGGATTTGTATTTAGACGTACCATGGCTGTAAATTATTTAATAACTAATAAATAAAATTATAAAAATTAAAGTCTGTTTATGTTAAATTTTATTTAATCTTGCATAATGTCATTTAGTTTTTATGTTATAAATTAGTCATTTCATAATAATTAAATATAAGGAACAAAAAAGTAAATTTCACCTAAATCATATAATGTAACGACATAATATTGGGCATTTGATTACATCAAAATCTGTAAATATTTATTCCGGGGATGGATTTTTTTATTAAAACTGAGCAACGACGACGATTCGTTAAAACATTGAATTTCCTTTTTAGTCCACTTTCGTTCCTAATCCCTCAATCTAGATTGTTTACAGCCGGATCATCTTTTAATGTAGTCGTTCACACTGGACGGATCGTGTTTATGAATACTAATAAACAAACGTTGCGTGAAATCCTTAAAGGAGTGTAAAATATCCGCGCCGAGAGAGTTCAAATAAATCCCATTAATGTACGTCCCTGTTAAAACACACAGCGATTGTTCTCTTTCTTCAACGTCCAGTGGATTTATACGTTGTCTAGGCAGCAGATTTTATCTGGCGGACTCTGTTTCAATATTTAATAATCCGTCGGTAACGAGATTTCGTGCTTCGTAGTTAGAAAAGTTTAAATGGCCGAGCGTTTAAACTCTCTCCCCACACATACTCGTTTATATTCCTCTGTACAATTATTCAATAATCCTGCCGGAGAGGTGAAAATAGCTTTAGCAAACAAGCGACCGGCGACGATAATGTGCGATTGACGAATTGAATGAATGAAAACTTCGATATTATTTTAATTTTCTTAAAATCATTTCAAAGTTTTCATTTACAATTAGAGCAAAAATTAAATATTAATTATTCAACATATGATTAAAAAAAATTCTTTACTTGTGGGAAAGATTTATTTGCATGTAATTGGAAAACAATAAATCTAGCAAATCGATTTTAATAATTCTTTAACCACGAGCACAGTGTGGTATTTCACCTGGGCAATTTCTTTTTTTCTTTCTTTTTTTCTCAATATGTCAACATATAAAATGTTTTTTAAGTTGAAATTTAAATATTAGTAGTAAATTATTAAGAAGATGACATTTAAATCCAAATGAAGGTTTTAATGCTCCCTCGCTTGTGGCATGGGTCAAGTAAATTTGACAAGAGATTATATTAACTGCTGGCCGCTTGTTTGTCTTTCGTCTAATGGACCGAGGCTCGTGCATATACCACCTTAATTAGTGGAGCTTAGTCAATACATACGTATGTTTAAATATGTTTGAATCTAGTACACAGATTAAAGTAGTATTTGCTCCTTAATAAAGGTTAATCAAAAAAGGGGATGGGATTACTTATTGAGCTTATTTAGCCGAATTAGTATTTCCTTTTAGATAATACAATGATATAGTATGTGTATATAATCAATAAACATATGAATGTTTATTTAATTTAAATTTTACAATTTTAAAAGTAAATTAACATATGTTTTGATTATTGAAGGTAACAGCACTGCTATTTGTATGACTTTCTGTTATTCTTAATACTAAACTTGAAAAATACATATCAGTTGAATAAAAACAATAATTAAAATATATATGCATAAAGTGGTAAATAAAGAGAGATCTTGTCATTATGTAATGCAATAAACAATTTATTTAAAATGAATAATTAGCCCTTTTCATTTACAGTATTGGTTGCCTGGGTAATGTACTCGTATGTTGATAATAACAAATTTTTTACACATTTAATCCGTTATTATTATTCCCCTTGCCTATTTTCCCACGATTAAGTGGCGCAACACGTTTCCTTCTTACACACCCTTC
Organism: Papilio alexanor hazarajatica; assembly: GCA_018246295.1. Taxonomy (NCBI): domain Eukaryota; kingdom Metazoa; phylum Arthropoda; class Insecta; order Lepidoptera; family Papilionidae; genus Papilio; species Papilio alexanor. The sequence goes on from DWLR01001839.1 coordinate 10,944, forward strand.
TATCAGTCGTCATCACAGTAGTCACTTTTTTCTTGCCCATGTGATCTTTCACGCAGTCCATCCATCTTTTCTTAAGCCTACCCCTAACAACATGTCCCTCCACATGCATATCTAACACTCTCCTTATTACATGTCATTCTTCCATCCTCACAAGTTGCCCATACCATGCTAATCTTTTGCTCCTTAATTTATCTACCACTAATGTCATGCAAGCACCTTTAACCGCCCAACATTCCGATCCATACAGTATCACAGGCCTTATGATGATTCGTAAATCTATTATGTAAAATATTATATGCGGAAGAAAATTCCTAAAAAAAAAAATCCGTGAAGAAAATATGAAACGAACGAGGACAACACATAGTTTTATTTATAACTCATTTATAACCATGGTTCATCTCATTACAAATCCATCAAACTGAAACAGGAGTTGTCTTAAGTCTAATATATATATTATATAATATGTCAATTTTCTTGCTTCAATTGAGAATCTCCTCTTTTTTGAAGTCGGTTAATAAAGCATATAAATAAAATAAGAGAGTATCGTCGTCAATAAGTAACACATTTATTTAATGATTATAATTTAATATATATATATAATCATTAGCAAATACTTTTTTTATTTTAGTTTTACTTTATTTTTAATCTTTCGTCGTTGAAAAATCAAATCCAAGTGAATTTTGAATTTGTTTCAAAGATAAAAATCAGCGTTATTTCGACCGTGGTGATTAGGAGCACATAGGCAGACGAAGGTCAGCAATAAAGTGACCGTCGTCAAGCGCTGCGTCACGTCCGCTACGCGACCGCGATCGTCACCCTCGTTCCGTTCACCGACGAATCGCTTTTATTGACTCTTGCGGTTTCTGCGCTCTTGGTAATACCGATTGATGGAAAGTGAAATGAATTTTTGTTGGCACAAAAAAAATGTTTGGCAAATCATTTACGTTTTTAACGACTACAATCTCGTTGATTTATATTTATTGTCATGGGATGAAAAATCTGCATTTAATGTCAAACAACTAATATTGATCTACAATTTGAAAAATTGTTAAGTTAGGTTAGTTTAATAAATCAATAAATGTTAGATTGGCATATTCAATGCAGGTAAAGAACAAACGTAAGTCGTTCCAATATAATAACTTCTATAAAATCAAAATTTGTTTACAGGCACAAAACATTAAATTCAAAGAAAATTAAGTCAGGGCTTGTACGTCAAAGTTTTTTTACGTTTACGTTTGTCCAATCCAAATATTCCGCATGAGGGTAATAAATATCATTCATATTTCAAAGTCGCCTGCATCTGGACACTGGCCAGGAGTAAGACGGGGGGATTCAACATTAGTAATAAGCAAGGGATTAACTAGAAAAGCACATTTGATTCATTAATGCTATTAAGTTCGTGTCCAAATTATATTTTAAGCGTTTTCTTTACTTATTTGGTAATCAATTTATAAATAACTATGTGATTGATGAAGATAGACAGTCGTGTTTTATTACGCATAGAACGGCATTACGTAAAATAGCTATATAAATATGAGATTACTGATCAGAAATAAATAAAAAAAATTAAACGAATATATAGCTTGAGCTGGGCTGAGCATTAAAAAAATAATCTAGAAATAGAGAATCTAAAAAAATAACTTTTAAAAGATTTCAATGAGTTAATCTCGTTATAAATAAAGAACCAGACACAATAAGGGTGTACATTTGTCACATTTTCTCACCGCTCCCTCTGTGACAGACCATAAAACGCAAATTCGGCAATAAAAAGAACACCCCGACAAAACATCCTTCCTGGACACCGAACCAATACAATGGCCGCCATTCACACTGGATTATTGTATTTTTCCACCGCTCGAAATATTTAAGAAAGGCATTAATGAATCTTGTATATTCTATTGAAGGATATTGAACCTTGGAACATTGTCTTAGGGTGAAGTATGGTGATTACTTGAAAATGCGGAAAGATTGAACAATGAGAGCACTAATTAGCTGTCAGGGCTGCAGACTCCAGGCTAGCGGACGCTTGTCTGTCCCAGAAATACGAATTATTCAAACGATGTCGTCTCTAGTGATTTCCTTCGTTTTGTTAAGAATCGTATAAAAAGTGTTTCTTCTAATATGTACTTTTGTTTCCCTTTGTCTTGCCACTGATTGTAGTCATATCATGCTTTCTCTTTGTGCACTAAATGTGCATTAAAATATAAAAATATTTGCTTTTTATTAGACTCTACCAAAGACTTTATGTAAATGGTGGGTTTTAGACGACTACATTAATACTTTATTTGATAAGTATTTTTAATTATTAGACTCAAACTCTCTATGGTATACATTTAGTGGTTTGTAATTTTTCAAACTCATTCTAAATAAAAGTTGTGATAAATTGGAATTTCACTCGTAGTAAATTTAAAGAGATGAAAATATAAACATAAAATGTGAATAAATCACACGAACAACAAACTACGCATTCAAAAACAATTACGAGGGCGCGATTTTGGGCGGCTGCCTAATTGGTATGAGATTTGCAAGTGTTTCTAATTGCGTTGAAATTTGCGAAATCAAGGCGATCCGTCACCGCGCCATCAGGTTAATTAAACCATTTGTCTGCTAAACTCCAATACATTTGCCAACACCACTTTACAACGCTTATTTATACTATGAAATTAATCCATTTATTCAAATATATTATTTTTATTCGTGCTTTGTGATTATTCTCATTGGAATAGTTTAGGCAAACTGTTGATATGATTATGATTGAAATATTACATAATGTCTATGGTTATAGTACATACAATATGTAGATATAATAGAAACGTATTTTCAAATAATTTATTTTTAGAATCTGTAAGATTTATTCAATCTTATTAATATTAAACTGTGAATTAGAATGAGTATAAGTTTCGAATATTTTTTTTTACAATGGCAAGTGATAATGGTGATGACGATAGTTCTACTATTAAATAGTAACACAATTATGCGAGTATTATAGTGAAAGGCAAACTTGATTAATAAACTGCGCGTGGAGGTTTAAATAAATACAAAATGTGAATAAAATCTTTACACATATAAAAAATGTATGTTGCAATTAAGCTATGTTTTAATATTTTTAAAAGTCTAATTTAAAAAATGTGTTTTGATCGTTAAATTAAAGGGGAACGTTTACAGTGTGAAACAATGTTACGACGCGCTCCACAAATTGCTTACTCCTCATATTTTTTCAAAAAGGTTCATTTTCATTAACGCCATCGGCTCACATATTTGTCATAACCCGTCCCCGGCCCGGTCTCTTGTTTCGGTCGTTTCTTTTCAAAACCATTTTTAATTTGTGTCGTTTCGGTCTTATTCCTTCTTGCGATGCGTCACGACAGGAATTCGTTACGAGCAATTGCCTGAAAAATAACACTGGAGGTATAATTGCTTTGCACTTTGCTGCATTGTTCATGTGTATTTTGTCATTGAGAACGGTCGTTTATTTAAGTCTGACGCAGAGCATTTCAGGTTAAATCATTTAATTTTGAGTATTTTATTTAATTAAAAATAATAATAATAACTTTTGATTTTATTCCTACATATTTTTGTTAATACTTTATGGGTCTCTTAATAAATTAACTGACAATATATAATCTTGTGGTCGTAACACCCAAAAGTAAATTTGGTTTGCGGAATAACTATGTTACCGACGAAATGTCCAATTGTACACCGGATATTATTTCACTTATATATCATCGTTTATTAAGAGAAGGAACTATAAAAACGCAAATTAAAATCATCAAACCGGCCTTTGTTGTTACGAGGAATGGTTTCACTATACTCCCTTCGCATAATCAAATATTCTGACGGTCGGGTGTTTGCCGAGCAGTGGATACTTTGCTCGTTCGCGTCTAGACACCACGTAAAGTAGACTTTGCTACTGTCTGATGCGTGGTTTACTTTTTTAAACTTATCCTGTTTTTATTTCTTTTTCTTAATTTCATTGATTGGTGGTCTAATTTGTGGCATGAGAAATGATACAGAAGAGACTACTTAATTTTGTAGTTTGCACAAGAAAATAAACATGATTACAGTAATTTCAACATTGATGTTAGGTATAATTTAAGGATGGAGTATCAGGAGTCATCTCGCATATCCGCTGCCAAGCTTGTTGAAATATTTCCCCAATGGATTAACGATTTTTTTTCATAATTAACGTTTCCGGCTTTTCTTGAGTTACCATAACGTCTATATGTCGATTTGGAAATATTAATGGACACAGCCGAAGTGTAATAGAAAGTAGCAAAATTCAGTGAAATATATATATATATATATATATATATACACAATTAAGAATTCTATGTTAATAATACAGACTGTACTTGTCTGATTGCTTCATATTATTAAAAAAAAAACTTTGCCCCGTTTGTTGTCTAGACGCTACGTCCTTATCTCGATGAAGTCTAATAAATTTATGGATAATGAGCGGAGCAGATAATTGTATTGGCCCTAAGCAGCATCAATAGGTAGATTAAATTTGTTAAGGATGAAATTTTGAATTATAGACGCCTTAGCCCTGCCAAGGCCTCATAGAAATTGCACGCAGTCGAGCATAAATATCTATTATGCGGCATCTCGAGATTAATATTTTTCGATGAAAGCATTTGTTTAACTGTTGAGGGATTGTACGAGAACAAATAAGAACGCAGACTCGTCTACAAACAAGGGTTCTTACGAGCTAGTTAACAGTTGAAAGGAAATTGTTTACTTTATTATTTCAATCGTGTTCTTGGGTTAGGAATACTTAGGATTTCTATTGATCATTTAGTTACACTAGAATAAATAATATTTAGTGTTGTAAGCTAATATTTATTATAAAGGTAACAGAATTCAACAATGCAATATTTTTCTACGATTTAGTCATGAAAGGATAATTGTTTACCACCTATCGGATTCATTCTATCGGTAATAATTTCCAAATGATGCTTTAGTTCAAAAGGTTTAGTTTTATAACGTTAAATGCTAACTCATCAATGCAAGCAATTCATTCAAAACAATGCGAGATTTTATGTACAGTTTTATTGAGAGACCATTTGGTGTCTCATACTTTCATTTTCACCTCTTAGGACATTAAAATTCACAACACCGAAAGTTAGCCTTTTTACATGTCATAATACATTATCGTTTTTCACTCCTTTCATTTCGCAGTCACCCTTGGAAGGGAAGCCGGTAAGTAGGTGCGAGAAAATGATATAGCTACGGAGGTCCAATGTCAGACAATAGGTAGAATTCATACGGCGGCCGCACGCTGAATGCAAACAACCTAATTACGCCGTACCCAAGATGGCGGACTTTGGAGTTCGAACTGCACTTTTAATTTCAGGTGCCTTACGCTTAGATGATTCTTTAAAAAAGTTGTACACGCTTACTTCACCGAACAATATAAATTTTAAAATTAACTTTTAAGTTACATGTCCTATAAGAATTTATAATCATGTTTAGTAATCCAATTTAATAACAATTAGTAATACTAATCAGTATTGTAATTAGTAATTAGTATTACTAATATTTCGTGAGCAATATACCATAATTATGTGAGAGGCGTCTTAAAGTTATGGACTAGTGCATAGTATTAATGGGTATTTGTAGATGGATCGCTTATTCGCTATCCATTAACTTTTACGTATAAAAACCCAAAAAAAGAGGAAAAAGGTGATGGCTCTGTAAAAATATTTAATTTTTTTGGTCGCGAATATATATATAGAAATAAAATTTTTAATTTAAATTATTATTAATCTTAATAAATAATTGTGAATATCGTCAATCCTTTTTTTAAATTATTGAGAATGAGAAAAGATAATTAAATGTCTACACATTTTTATATTTCAACATACCAAGTTGTAACTGTGTTCTTTATGCTTGCTACTACGAGTATATTAAGGGTCGCGGGCAAATTAAACTTTAGCGTTCTATCAGGGACGCTGCCTGATCAATAAATTGAAAAGTAACATCTTTATCTTTAAGGTAAGAAGGTAAATACGCATTTCTAAACT
>DWLR01001840.1:0-16965 GCA_018246295.1 Papilio alexanor hazarajatica
ATATATATATATAGTTATTATAGTATATGTCATATTATATATATAACTTTTTGAGTTGCGAAATAAACAAATGAATATGGCAATAAAACTTTTCTATTTATTCACCTCCACCTGATGCTGCGAATAAAGCAAGACTGACTAAAAAAAAAAAGTAAAAACATATCCGTTGAAATAAAACATGAAATACCGAAGGCCTTCCTTCCTTCCTCGTCGCATTTCTATTACTTCTTTATTAATTTCTCTGTTTTATCTTAATCATTCTATCCTCTGGGACTAGCTCTGTTTCGCTCTTTTTTGTTCTCCTCGCTCTTCTCTGTACGGGGGACTTTTTGTAGATAAATGAATAAACATGTCAAAAGACGTTAACTATTCATTACATCCTTATTTACTATTCTACTAATAGTCAAACCAATGCCAATGTTTACTGTTAATACTGTTTCCACAATGGCATCACTTAGTCAATTATATCCGGAGGCTAAACTGTGTTTATGTTCGTCGGAACAATGGCAGCAGTCGCTACACTAACTAAAGCAATCCAATATTATGTACTCAATTAACTATTAACGGAGTCAACTCGTGGCTTAGCGGTTAGATTATTATCCGGCTACCGTAGATTCCATTTTAAAGTAAATGAAATATTTTTCTGTAACTCTAATGTATTTTGTTTATTTCCATTGCTTTGCAAGTTTATACTAACATAATTTGCTAAACGATGACAATAAAAACTATTAAAGAAATTACAAAATAAAGTTACATACATTTAGAGCGAAATATCCAAACTAAATCAAACTAATTCGAATTCGAATCCGAAACGAAAAATCGAAAATCGTCCATTGCAAGATATTGTTTTTTTTTTCGATATAATTGTCTATTTTAATAGACTTGAAATATTTCATAAATAATTCATAAAATTTCAAATATTTCATTTCAAAATACATATTTGCATATTTTTGCAATCTCACATAATTCTTTGATTTCTCCAATTTAAACTCAAAATCAAAAAAATTAGTTATTTAGTATAAGTGTTTAAAATAACACTTAAAAAGAAATTCAGTTAAAAATTGACATTCCAAATTGTCAGTACGCCTATAAACTTGACAATATTTATGACTACTGTAAAATGCAATATCTTTATCGTTGTAATAAAAACACCTTAAATACCACAAATACGTATATCGTTGTAAAAAGTACTTAAATCGAATGTGGTAATGAGTTTTAAGTATAGTTTTCATTTACTAGCATTATGCAGTATTTGACAATATTATTCGCATTATTACACCTTGCTATAGGGTCGTTCGACGAGGAAATTAATTTGAAATTTAAAACTTTGCCAGAGGCTGATTTTATTGAGTATTTCAATAATCTTGGTCTGTCATGGAAAATAACTAGTAACAAGTTTTATGATTTATCACAACTTGCATGCAGTTTGGTAAACTCCAGTTTGGTAAAAGACATTCCTTATATAAATCATGAATTAAATCAAGATCTACCGATCAATTTCGACGCCCGTGAAAAATGGCCGGATTGTCCAACCATTGGCGAAATTTACAACCAAGGCCGTTGTGGATCTTGTTGGACATTCGGCGTGGCCACGACCGCATCCGACCGAACTTGCATCCACGCGAACGTTGTTGTACGCTTATCGGAACAAGATCTTCAATGTTGTAGAGAAGCTCATCCGGCTAGTGTTTGCTACGGCGGTTACCCTATGCTGGCATTCCAATGTTGGACCAAGATTGGTCTCGTTACTCAAGAATGTCAACCATACAATATTGACGAATTACTTAAGAACCAATGCGAGAAAGATTGTCACAATGATGCCGACTATAACTCTGACAAACATTATGGCAACAAAGTGTTCCAAGTACAAAAAGATGATAGAGCTATCAAAACAGAACTGTTTAAAAACGGTCCAGTCGAAGTAGCTTTTGACGTTTACGATGATTTTATTCAGTATAACAGCGGCATATATGAACATAAGTTTGGAAAATTAGCCGGCGGCCATAGCGTACGCGTAATCGGCTATGGTGAAGAAAATGGCGTTGAATATTGGTTAGCCGCCAACAGTTGGGGTACTGAGTGGGGCGAACAAGGCTTCTTCAGGATAAGACGGTTCCAAGAAAAATTGAATTTTGAGGACGAGGTGTTAGCTGGATTTCCCAGAAGCTAAGCGAATTTCAACTTCGAGGGATACAATTATAACCAACTTGATGTACCATTCCTAAATCGTCTAATCATAACAAAATATATATATACATATATATCAATAAATATAAAAATATAGTCGGTTGTAATTGAGATGCTTTTTTTCTTTATCCTTAGTAGAGATGGCAGGCATGTTAAGGATATTGAGCGGAGAGTGAATCCGGAAAATAGAAGAAGAAAGTAGAGAAGAAGAATACTTCTTCTTACTGTACCTGTGGCCCAGTTCTACTGAATTGGACTACAGGTACAGTAGTGAGCACCCACAATGTGAAGACACATCTGGCAATACACAATGCCGTACTAGTCCTCACTTTAATGAATTGAAGTGAGAGCTGGCTTTGGGAGAAACTACTAAACTAAATTACTATATTGATAGTATTAATATCATACGATGCCCTGCGGTGCAATCCTTGTAAAATATGCTAGGCGTAACTCTGATAGAATTGAAAATAGCGTTGTAAGGGAAAAGAGTAGCATGAAAGAGGACGTTGTTAATCGAATCAAAAGCTTAAGTTCTTTTATTATTCTCACATTAGCTTTATACTAATAATGTGTTAGTTCTTGTTTATTTAATATTACCTGAACCCGGCATGCGCTGTTTTTTATACGTAACACTATAGATTTTTGGGAATGAAATCCTTGGGTGCGTCCTCAGAACATTCTACCAGTTTCCTTAAAATCAGATTAATGGCCTAGGAACACATTTAGACAATACAAAGAAGATACACTAATTGATTTTTATTTATATATATTATATTTTGATACATCAATCGAGTGTTTCAAGTCTAAATCTGTTAAGTCAGCTAAATGTTATTTTCACTTTAAGTAGGTATTTATTCCGTATTTCCGTTCCGTAATTTTGTGTAAACATTTTAGCGATTTTTTCTATCACATTTCCAGGCATTCTTAAACCCTCAAGCGACGTGCCAAAAACCCCCCGTGGACTGTAAATTTCTTTAAATACTTCTCATTATACGCAATAGCCGCATAACAGTTTAACCCTTCGAAGCAGATGGGGACGAATTTGGTCCCCATTTAGGGCTGCAATCCACTTCGTGCAATGAAATATTCTCTGAGAAACTAGAATCAGGAACCTTTACTATTTCTCTAAACATTTTACATTACATTTAAATTTAATATTACTGTTTCCATTTATCTCTTATATAAATAAACTGATTTTATTTTGCATTAAGTACTTATCTTTTAATATTTATCACAATGTATGGATGCACTTTTAATGTAGATATATAAACGATTACATTTTTTAGTACGTTGCTTTAATTGATATATTGTATTTTGGCTTGTCTCTTTATTAATTTTTATACTCGTAAACGGCGATATATTTCTCATTAATATCTCTATTTATCAAGCCTAATTGGGAAAAAAATGTATACAAAAAATATGACATACGCTTACAAATTCCAAAACTACAAAAAGTAGCTCTAAAAAATAACTTCGTAAGGTCAACGTTTAGATCTCATAAGACCTCTCATTATTTAGAGTCATTTTTTCGAAGACTTAAGCTATAATTATAAATGGCAACCTTAAAAAGCTTGCACACAAAGAGAAAACATCTACGAATATGCTAGCATTCTATGTACAACCAACCTTAAGCACTGTGTAAAGTCGTCAAGCCTCGCGGCGTTTCCAGTCCACATTTCGTCGTATTAGATTTTGACAGATATTGCTAAATGTCACATAAAATACACGCAAGTCGCCAACTGGGAACAAATAGGATTATATCGATGTTTAGATTTCATTTAATCCGTGCATAATACTTCGGATCTACTAAAATTTTATTTTTTAAAAAAATATTTTAGTGCTCAATTTAATGTGTTTTTTTACATTTTTAGCAAAATTATGCAAAATTTTAAAATAAAGTATAAAATTATATATTACAATCACTATGATATTAATAACAAGAAATATTATTTGTACTTTTGACTGTAGATTATTATAATGCTAGCCTGCGATAATTCCAAGAAAAAAGAATCGCTAGATCCAAGTAGAAGAAAGAAAACCCTAAGCATTTCTCTATAGTATTCTCGTCTAAAAATTCAAGCTTCGCAATAAAAAAGCTTATTTTAAAAAGCAAGAAGACAACCGACAGGGTAATTTCGAAGCGCACTCCTAATTCAAAGAACCTATTGTGTTGAGTAGCAAAAACTGCGGGCGGTCAACTAATTCGATTGTGAACACTGGATAATCCCTTTCATCCCATTTATCATTGACATTCAAAATACAACCTTAAAACCAAGGAAATACATTTGAAATTCTTTTAACATTAACTTGTTTTGGAATGCAGCAAAGGATATAAAACTCCAACGTCATTATGGACTTTCAAGGGAAAAATTTAAGATCAAAATCCAATGTCGGATAATTCTAAGCGTATGTTAAGAACGTAAATGATTCAGCGAACTAATCAAAATGACACGTGACTGCACCCGCTGGGGGATTTTTGTCACACTTATTTATTATTCTACACTTATTGCTGTCCCATTATATTTATATACAAGCGTTGAAAAAATAACAATACAGGGAAAACAAATCTATGAAAAAAGGGAACAATCAACGGAATTCATAAGTAAATAAATAAACAATTACTAAATCCCTATAACAGATATATAACAGATAGGCGGAGATTATAATATGCTCATTTGGCATGCTTCTAGCACACTTCGTTTATTAGATATTTACATATTTATGCGTTCATACTTATCGCTTTCAGGTACCCTTAATACCTCATTTCTTCATTATGTTACCAATCTATTTTTAAATATTACGATTTTGAGTAACCTGACTTAATAATACGCAAATTCTATACAAAATTAAACATTTAAATTACGGTTAAATGAGTGTGTTTGTATGTCAACATATCAGATCGAAATATTAACAACTTCAAAGTCCGCTCGTCGGTTGATCATCCGCATGTATTCCAGATATAAATATAATATTAAGCCGAGTCAACAATACCGACCCCTCTTATACTAAATTGCGATTCATTTCCGTAAAATAAACATGTATGCGAGCACACACAGAATTGCAAATCGACCTGTTAATCTAATAAGAGGAGCCGGGGCTCCGACACGGTTCATTTGTGAAAAAAAAAATGTCGTGGAATTTTTCGTATTTCTTTTTATTCGTCCGTTACATTTCGGCGTGTCGAACACTGGGAAAGTGACGTTGACAAATCAAAAGGCATTTCCCGTTACAGCGCGTATATTTCTTTTATATTTGAACAGATAATGCAGATTGGACGTTTTGAAAAATTCAAACCGAACGAAGCTTATATTTGCTATATTTTAAAGCCACTTCTTTGTCCCTTTATAAATTTAATATTAATAACTTACTGTCGTTTGCATACTACCAAAAACTAAAATACTATTTAAAAATCGAACTTATAAAATACTATTTTATAAGTTCGATTAAATGTAAAATGGAAAAATGTAATAAAATAATGTTTTGTCTATATATAGTATACATATAACGTTCAATGATATAAAAATAATTTAACATTTGCAAAAGAGTACTTTGAAAAGAAGAAAAAAATTATTAGGGAGTTACATTAATTAAATTCCTTGAGGTCCAAGTGGCAGTAAAGGGTTAAATGACATGCCAGTCGAATAATTTCCGCTACAATTCCGTTTTAATCATATTACGTATAACACTGTTACTGCCACAGCGCACTGAACCAACGATGATACAACCCTTTCTTGTCGGATCCCTGTCTACGTAATAATTTAATTTTAAGCCCATTATCATTTAATTATTAAATGCAGCGACGGTTATTTGTTCCTAAATTCTAAACAAGATATAACTACATTTAAAATAAGAATTCAAAACAAATTTCAATAATTTGCTTTCTCCTTTTCCTTTTTCCACCATCACTTCCCCTATTTCGTACGCCATATTTGGCGAGCATGTTGCTATTATGTTTCTAATAGTTGACCGGTCGAAATTAAAAATAACTAGCCTATTATCGTAATAAATCATTTTTTAAACAATATCTAACCTTATAAGACCTACTGAAACCTTCGACAATTAAGCACATTCGATTTTGGTTGACGTACATACATACGCTTAAAACACATGTGATACAAAGTATTCCCTCAGCGCTCCGTTTGACCTAACCACACATCAACACCTCGCCTGCCGCCTGGCATCTGCCGACGACAGTACAATACAGACCCAGACCGAACGCTCGTGTGAAATCATTTACAGTACTCGATCAGATTGACGATTCCTTTTTTAGCTGGTCCCTCTGTCGCCAGTGAATTGGACTAAAGAAAACAGCAACCTCAGATCGTACAATTTAAAACAGCTGTCCATTACGAATAACAACTTCGATGGTTCGATGATTCAACTTTTTACATCTAAGAGAACGTTTGTAATATGTGACTTAACAATCAATCGTTGAGACGTTAAATAATTCTACCATCGAATGTGGAAATATATATCATCATAATTACAATTTGTTACCTTATCATCTTTTCATCTTACAACCCTCTTATCATATTACTTGGACCGCTTGTGTGGCTGACTTGACTTCATACAAAAACAAAACGCAGTAATTAATAAATAATTATAATCTATCAAGATAGTAAATATTCACTCATTAACATGTTATGTTGGTGAAACTCGACTGCTTTTCCACATACAAATGTCGTATATTTACGCGAATATTAGACAATGAAATTAAATTAATTATACTGATTTTATCCCGTTTAATTAATATTTTAATAGGCGACGTTTTGAGCGCTTTACAGCGCTCATATTCACTTTGAGTCGCTAGTGTGAACTTGAACTTAGCATATTAAGTTACGTCTAAGACGGGTTTCTTGTTGCAGCTCGATATTAAATTAAACTTAGACCCAAAGTCATTATGACCCGTCGAATGCATTCCTAGAGTTAACAGTAGCAATTTACAGTGTGGTCAAAATGTTAATGCACTTAGATATTTCACGTACTAACCTTCTTAAATAATAGGAAATACTTCTATCGTACGTCGTATCAAGAAAAAAGAAATTTGTGGTTGTCTTTACAAATTAAAGAATAAGATGATGTAGATAAATTAAGATGTCGTGTCGTTTAACATATTTCTTAATACTCATATCTATGCCGATTTCATAATATAACATTTAAGTGTTCAAATTTTCTTATAATCTAATATAACTTAACTTTTGGCTAGCTGTGTGTTCCATACAACAGGATAACTTTAAAAAATATAATGTATTTTTTATTTTATAGTAACGCCATAATCCTCCTTAAAATATTATATTATATTATTATATGTTATATATTTTTATACTAAAATGATTTAAAGAAACATCATATTAAAGCAGTAAAATAGATTATAATTAATGTTATCATTTAAAAATAACGTATCAAGTGATCAAAACAATTACAAAACGAGAATTTTAAAAACAAATATTTTAAATACCAAAATGTCAAGTCATCCGGACTCGAATGCATTAATTTCGTATTTGCCGACTAATACGAGTTTGATTGGTGTTTCATTGCATCTGCTCCGGTTACCAGGCCGGGCTTGTAATTTGTGGACATTAGTGGCATCGATAGTTAAAATGAAAAAAAAAAAATGATGTCTTCATTCACGCGCTGTGTAATTTATGAGTAGTGATGCCCGGCTTATAAGCGTCGCTCGTAAATGTAATAGGGTTTCAACATTTAATGACCACCTATGTAGAATTACTTGTTTGTGTAATTAGACGTATAAAGACGTAAACTTGGTAAAGTCTAGATTCTAGACTCAAACTGTATAATTTATAAGCAACAGCACTTGCCGTGAAGTATATTGAATTAAATATGGTTTCAATTTTCATAAAATTACCACTTCTTACCAATTTGTGAGCGTAAAAGGGCAAAGGGGCTTATTTAAGGATATTAAGGGGCAAACGAAATCGAACAATATGTCTCCACAAGCCATAACAAAGGTCTCTGGTTTATTATTTATTCACAATATATAGTTTTAATTATTCATCGTACTTAAAATCAGTTACCGAATGATTTCGAGAATTTCGCTAGCCGAAATAATATTTTGATTTTTCCAAAGCCGTATGAAAATTTAGATATCCCCATTTTGAATTCAGATTTACTATCGTTCTTCGATCTACATATCCCACTGCCAATCTTTGCTGGTAGCATTATGGTAACATAAAACATTTATTATTTATAGACGTTTTACTATTCTCGAACCATTCGTCGAACACAGCAATGCACTTTTCAGATAAACCCTTGAAACGTATTTGATAATAAAAGCTGTCAATGCAACTGGCTTCGCAGTATAATGACTCCTAATGACACATTCAAAAGGATAGAGTTTTATATGCAACATTTGATTTTAATATTTAGTCTTAGCAATTCTTGATAATTATGACATCCTCCTAATCGATCATCTTACTGGATATCAAGTTATACCTATCGTAAAATAAAATATATTGTGAGTGTAGTGAAATGTATTGTCTAATGTCTCATGGTGGACTCAAACACTATTTTCATGTATATGACGTTGATACGTTGATACAAAATTTATAAGAGTATAAGACGGTGCATACATTTAATAAAAAGTAATAAGGAATATAGATAGAAACTACTTTAAAATATTTTATAGTTAAAAATCAAAGAAAATTGCTATCGCAGGTGCATGAGAAGATTGTACTAATAATGCTAATAACATTGGAAACATCTGATCTGCAATCTGCATGCTGCCTGCGGATTAGGGAAATGAAGTGCAGGCCGTCAGGGGAAAATTCAAGTTAAATATTATCGAACTAAAGAAATTTGAATTTGTCTATTCCCTTGACAATAAAAAAAAATACTTTTATAGAAATGTCATTACGTTACTACAATATTTTTTTATATTACTCAAATCAACTGAAATTCCCTTGATATTGATTTTTTACGTAGGTAAGATTTATAATATTTGTTACTCTTTGATTCATAATTACCTAAATCAATATTGTAGAAGGACAAAGCAACAGCTCCCTTAACCTTCTTGTAATTTCTAATTTAATATTTTTTAAACAGAAGAAATTTCATTAAAATATAATATATCTGAATGCTAATGGATAAACCGGAGTGATGTTAATTAATGATGTAACAGATTAATAACGGGCGGGAGTCAAACAGCAAGTAAATCCAGAAGAACGCAAGGGAGGCAAAATGAAGATGTCACGATGTAATCGGATGGTTGGGTGCCCGAGATAAGACATTGATAAATAGTCGTCAATGCTAAGATAACACAGCCAGTGATTTAAGTGTTGAGCATTTAGCGATTATGAGAGAAATACGTAATATAACAAAACATACTGGCAACGAACAAATATAGGAAGCAAATAGTAGTAAAAAAAATTTTTTTTATCATAATTTTAATATATAATATATAATTAAAACGTTAGGTTTATTATCCGTTTATGTGAAAACTGTAATCAATGAATATTTTGCCATATTAAAAAAAAACCATATTCGTTTTTGTCCAAAGTCTGGTGATGAAGCGGAAATATTTTTCTTAAACTTAAATTTAAAATCATTAGTTGTTTAAAATTAACCTAAAGTCTATTATTTTCATTAAGTTTCATAAGAATAACACTAGTTACTTTAATAGATTAAAAACTGTTACATACATCAAGAAGGTTGGTTTCTGATACAGTTTCGACCTTTGAGTTTAATAAAACTGTTCTCTATATATCTATGTATAAAGATTTTTATCCTTTTAAATCGCTTTCCGTTAGTAACTTGGACGATGGCCCAAATTCGAGACGACGTCTGGATTAATAATAGGCTTAACAATGATTTTACTGCATCCACTCACACTAATTGATCGCGATACAACTTTTTATTATATTATTGTTGGTCAACAATTTATGACCTTTAACATTTATGTAGAAACTATCTATTCGTTTTCGGTATTTTTAAATTTCAATATTACACTATAATAATAATAGATAAGTTTCTTCAAGAAAAAATAGCTTTCTAACTGTAAAAGAATTATTGTAACCGGTCCAGTGTTTTCAAAGCATACTCATTAAATGTCTACTCTTAACAATATTAATATAGGATTAGTAAGGAATATAAAAGACTTTAGTTAGTTAAACACTAGAGAGTTTGAACACAATTACCACAGTACTTTTTAAGTATTGTAAGTAATTTTGTTCAACTTTAATTACAAAGTAAATAACAAAGTACTATTTCACAAGCAGTATTAACTAGAAGTACACTTAAATATAAATTGCCGTCTCAAATTATTTATATGTGGGTACATCTATGTACATATGTATCACCTTAAGAAACATGTCGCGTAACCCTACGGTAAAAAACTGTATATAAAATTACTCAGTTCTTTTTCAAGCCCACCAGTACCTACGTAGAGGGTACTTTGAATAATTGAAAGACCTGTAAAGAAGCAAGGGGTACTCATATAGGTCAGTAGCGTATGTTCTAAGGGGTGCAAAGAGGGTTGGGGCGTTAAAGATGTAACACCTAGGCAGTTGATGTGGGCACTTTTGTAGCATTGCTACGGGGTTCGTAGCAACCCGTAGCTTATTTATTTATACGTACTTGAACACGCTATAGATTCTCGCTTTGTATTATTTTTTTAATTAAAATGTTTGCTATTAAAAAGAAAATAGGGTTACATGGTTATAGAATTAGGAATTAGTAGATTTTCTTACATTAAAAAGACCAACAGAAATTAAATTCATAATTATCAATACAACTTTTGAACCATTCCTATATATTGTAACTGACTATAACTATGTATGTTATGTATGAGTTTAATACAAATACTAAATCAATCTGATCCAATATTCGTAATTATATGTAAGTTTTTACGTACATATGCTCATATTCATATTCTTAAAGAGAGAGATAAAGACATAGGGAAGGCCAACTGTATAATTTCAAGTTGCTATCTCTACGGTTGTGTCCACAAAATGAAGTCATTTGAATTAAAGGGTCTATATTATTTTTAAGCGACGCATAATCAACTAGCCCCGGTGTGTTATGCAAAACGGAAAAACAAAAAGCGACACAATATTAATATCCCGCATGTCCCATTGAACATCCAAAACAAGGCCTCAAATGAATGCAAATTTACATGGGCCTTTGAAAAAAGAATATTTGAATAAATGCGTAATTTCGAAACGTTTAGACTTTTAATAAAATCCATTAGAACCGCTATTGAGATAGAGTCAAGTCTATTGCGTCTTTTCGTTTTGTTTTTAATTCTTAATATTTTTTTAAGTCCAATTGCAGATTTTAATCTGCAATAGGACTTAAAAAATATTAGTTTATTTAATTTTTTAATAATAGTTTGCATGTAATAGAAACCCCTGTTTCTATTACATGCAAATAATTGGCAACTGTTTAAAATATAATTTCATGTCTGTAATTACTTCCACCACCTCAGCCTATGATCGTCCACTGCAGGACATAGGCCTCCCCCATTGATGTTGATTGACATCATTGGGGGGAAATGTGCCATAATCGTCACGCTTGGCAGGCGGATTGGCGATCGCAGTATGTTCCACCGTACTAAGAAAAGGACGCTGCTGCCCGTCCTCCGGTGGTCTTTATATCCAAACTCAAGACAAACAGATATGTTCATGCACAATGTTTGTCTTGGGTGAGAATCGAACCCACGACCAAGTGTCTTGCCACTGCGCCAACCGATCAGTCTTACTCGGTCTGTAATTACTTACTAAGGTCGTAATTTTACGACAGTGCGCAAAACATGCTTGGTATTTGGAAAATCTTCGTCAATCTTATATTTTAGTTATTATCAAATTGCTTATTATAACTATGCAATAAAATAATTGCTTACTTAGCTCTTTATCATTTTTATCGAGTCTAGTAACAAAGGAATTCATCGCATGTTTTCAATTACCACCTGCAAAAAAAAAATTAAAATGTCTATGTTTCGCATATTATACAATATTATTCTATGAATATGGAAATAACTCACATAGTCATCGATGAAAAACGAATATAAATACAAATTCCCAACCACTAATTCTTCACTTTTCGTGTAACCTCAACGCTTTCAAAATGTTATACTATCTGGTTCTACTGATCGGCGCAACTACTGCGTTCGATATGGAAATTCATTCCAAATACGAAACACTAGAACGAATGGAATTCGTCGAATATTTCAACAGTTTGAATCTAACTTTCAAAATAGGCATCGAGGGTCTGGACCCCGATCATAAACATTGCACCTTTATAAGCCATGACATAACGGTTCCGACGGTGACCCACGATGTCAGCCGGATGACATTACCTGAATCTTTCGACGCCAGAGATAAATGGTCAAATTGCCCATCAATTAGCAAGATATATAATCAACAAACCTGCGGATCTTGCTGGATGTTCGGCACTGCCACGACCGCCACCGATCGGAACTGTATCCATGCGAACATTAACAAAGATCTGTCTGAACAGGATTTGAGTTGCTGCGATGACTGTCATCAAAAAACAGTCTGCGACGGTGGTGACCCTAGCAAGGCTTTCAATTTCTGGATCGATAACGGACTTGTGAGTTACAACTGCCAACCCTATGATTATGATGCTTTAGAGAATAATCAATATTGTTCCAAGGCGTGCGTAGATGGGAGTGACTACAACCAGGATAAGAACCTCGGTGGTCGTGTGTACAGTGTACCATCTGATGAAAGTCAAATCAAAGCTGAGCTTGTCACCAACGGACCAATAGAAGCAAGTATAGTTGTTTATAGTGATTTGGGAGATTACACTCATGGAGTTTACGTTCACAAATACGGTGAGAGAAAGGGGTACCACAGTGTTCGTGTCATTGGATATGGCGAAGAAGATGGTGAGAAGTATTGGCTGATAGCCAACAGCTGGGGCATGAAACGAGGAGAAAACGGAATTTACAAAATAAAGCAATTCCAGCCGGAAATAGAATTGGAAAATTACTTACTTGCACCTATGCCAAAAGGATATTAAAATATATCTTTGTTTTCTATAATTTTAAGTGCGAAAACACATTTTTTTTTTCTGTTGTATTAAAATTCAAAACTAAAGTCCATCATATCGAATCGAACTTTGACAGCCACAAATCTTTGAAATATGCAAAAGAAATCTTGTCATAATGTTTTCTTACTTTATTTTTATTGAGATTTTACCGATGATATTCTTAGCTGAAATCCTACCTAATACCTCTCTATCTCTCTCTCTCAAATTTTAATTAATTAAAGTTTGCACACATACATGTAGTTATTATGAGCTTTTTCAAATAAAACCTTGCAATAATATCCTTCAAACTATACTAGAATATTCTAAAACCACCAGAGAAAAGAAATATAAATTAGAATCAATGTTTATTTATAAGGGTAATAAAACTTTCCTCTCTCTGGATAGTGTTCTCTCGTCTTATACTTCTGAACACATTAAATTAAAATGTACACGTGCTGTGTGGGAGCTCTTTGTTGCATCGTAACCTTGTTTGAATGTCAAGGACTGCAAGGGTTTGTTCTTCATACGTCCGAAATTATTTAAACTTTAAACATCGTCAGTATAAAAAAAATAAGTCTAATACTGAAAGTGAAAAAAAAAACAACAACATTCTTGACATTTACAGCATAAAATAATATATCAAAATAAATAAGTTGGAAAAAATAAGGGCGGCGAATATGGACAACTACGCAATAAGTATTACTTGATCTAATAAAAAAAAACCTGACTGAGTGTAACGTATGACACTCCAGGGATGATTACGAATCGAACGATACTTCATAATCATCTTCAGTATCAGTCAAGCAATTTAGGCCACAGGTCACAGTTGAAGGGATATACATACACACAAACATTACTCCCCCGTCAGATGCGCAAAAACAAAGTTACGTATGGACATACATCGAGCAGATTAAAATAGATTTTCTATTTTTTTTTATGTAGGCAAAGTATTAAGAGGCTAAGGAAGTGTTATGTGATAATCGCCATTAAAATTTAATATACAAAATCAAAAAAGTCTCGAATTCAATTTCAGCCTTTTTCCAAGAATAACGGTAGTGGATAAAGAATCAGAAAGGTAACATGAAAAAGGTATCGAGCGACTGAATCCCACTCATCACAAAGAGTGCAAAGTAGTACATCTTTTTTGTACTTGTGCTAGGATATTTCATTTTTGTTCCCAACCGTGTTTTGTCGTCGTACTTCCCACAGATTTTGTAGCAGACTTAGAAATAAATTTACGAAATTTTTCACCAATTAAATGTAGAGGTTATGTGGAAAAAAACAATTAATTGAAAACGCCTAAAATTACTTGAAGGTAGTCATGTGTGGGCACCGACTAGTTTTAGACCTAACAAAGGTCTTCAACGTGAGTAGAATGATTAATTCTCCATAAACCATCGCGCTCCGTCTCCCATTGATTTGAAGTAAGGCTGTACAAATTTCAGTCAGCCGTTTTTATTTTTTACATTTGAATTAGCTATCCATAAATAAATCTATTAATTTTTTTCACGAAAACAAAACTGGCTTCAAATATAATTTTATTTATAAGTTATTAACTCATTTATTGCCATGGTACGTCTCATTACAAAGCCATTGAAGCCAAACAGGGCAAATCTTAAATCTACCGATAAATAATATGTTTTCGAAAACCTAGGTTTTATTAATAAATTAAGCGGGACTCTCTTCCTAATTCTCTTTTCTACGAATAAAATACAAGCGAATTCATTTTTTCTCCTGATTTTTTTGAAGTCGATTAAATATATATAAGATTTATTTTAAGAATTTATAAAAGTCGCAAAAGGAACAAACTGTACTCAATGTTAAAGCCAATGCCAAGGGCAAGGTTGCACTGCATGATCTTAGATATCCATTTAGACGGGAATAGTTCAAGGTTTATCTTTACAACTACAAAGGGATGGATAATTTATGAAAGACTTCTCGGAAAATGAAGTAGAAATTACGTACAATTTTGACCTTCTGCGTTAGATACTTTACAGCTGTGTTACTTTCTTATATTATGCGGATGGAAAGAGAAATTGATTAAACGTACGGGTTTTAGTTGAAAGAAAACAGAAGATTTATTACTGATTTTTATGACTGATTCCTGGACATTTTGTTAAAGTAATATCTTAATATTAAATTTTCCTGAAATATCCGAATATGTAAAATTTACGAAAACCTTTATGCAGTGTACATAATTATTAACTGATAACAATATTGCACGTCTGGTTATTTAAAAAATATATATTTTATGGAATTTCATCAAAAAATGTAAGCATAGCATCCTATATAAAATTAATACACAGTATTTTTTCTGTACTTTGTTAGATATCCAGCGAATGCTATTTCTCTTCGTACCCTTTTGGCTTTGTCAATTGACATATTTTCCGCGTTTATTTTTTTCATAGCAACCCGTTATCTGGACACATTAACAAAATTACACAGGACCCTTAACAAATGGAAGTGTTCAGCCCACAACGATGCAGACGCCCTAATGTCTACCCATCAGCTCCCTAAATGACAACGTCACCTGCCAATTACAAATAAACAAAACACGATCCAAACGATTTTCACCTACCATTGCTGCTTCACTTTGCTTTAACCAAAATATTACCATTTCCAGCGAGCATTGTAAAGCAATGTAAAAGTTAAAATCTTTATGTCTTCTTTGCGTGGTACAAATTTTGTGTTCAGGAATTATGGGCCAAATCCATCTCTGGATTCAATGACGTCATTCTGCATCGCAATGACAGGGCGGCGAAAGGGCGAGCGCCATAGGCATTGTTTATACAGTTTGGTGTTACGGTCACTTGGACATATCAGTATTTTCAATAAATGACCACAAATATTGATAGTATACTGAAGTAAATCCGCTGATAGGAGCCAATTTATAAACAAGCTGAATGGGCATATGTTTATCTCTTCTTTGTCTTTCTCTTTTCCCATTATATTAAGCCAGGACTCCTCACTTTTGTGTGAAGAGAAAATGTACTGCCTAAATTTCGAGAGAGAATTAGACTAAAAATCGAGAGCAACATGTAAATGTAATTACATATTACTGAAAAATATTAAGGTAATAAAAATTATTTTGAGTCATAAGCCATGAGTAGAGACATATATATAGATCTATATTTTATAAAATAAAGGAAAGAGCTTCTCAATTCGGTTATACTTTTTATGTTTGTTGCCGCAGATCTTCGTCATTTATATACCAATTTCAAAGCATTTGCTTTAGTTGGAAAAGGGATATTATCAAGTGGATTTTATTTTGTTTTAAATGTCATTGGGTTCCGAAGATACAGCGAAAATTGACATATTGGAAGACTTAAGACAAGTCCTGTTTGGGTTTAATGGATTTGTTATGAGACGTAGCGTGACTATAAGTAAAACTATGTGTTGCCCGCGGCTTCGCACGTGTTCGTTTCTTATTTTTGCAGCTTAATTGTTTTTTAATTTAATTAATAATATATTGTTTTCGATAATACGTAACATATGTCAGTTTTTATTGACAAAATTATACTATGGTAAACGATATCGCAAATTATGCTTTGTTTACTCTAAGTGATTATTTTAAAAAATGATTACAATATTTACAGGCACATATAAGACAATTTAGAAGAAGTTTAAAATTCAAATCAAATTATTAACTTATCTATAATATTATGAACTCGATGTCGCATGTTCATGATTTCCTACAGTATCCATATTATTTATTACGTCAAGCCACTTCCAAACTACCTTATTACATCGACAAAACTTCTTGAACTTAAT
>DWLR01001841.1:0-16964 GCA_018246295.1 Papilio alexanor hazarajatica
CAGGTAAAATACCGAGGCTGAGGTCCTAGGGGATCCGTCGACGAGCGCCCGCTAAAGGCGGAGGCGGGTCCACCTCAATTGTTTAGCTGGGTGTACGAGTATAGTTTTAATCATTTCGTATAATTAAATTTAATAAATGTCAAAATCAATGTGAAGTTATACGTTATGATGCGACTTTTATAAATCACGTTAAATTTAATAACTTTAAGTATCACTTACATAGATTCAGTGGAAGTGTGAGCAGTGACACAGTTTGTCACATAATATCAAGTGAGACGTAACAACAGCAGTAGAAATGCACCGCGAAACAAACATGTTGTGCTACTACTGTTTATATGCCATAAAGGAGGTAAGACTGTTACAAGAGTAAATATGTAACAGCGTAGCGTAAATGTTGAAATCCAATCTGCTTTTTGGTCTGTATTATTTGACAAACGTTCTACTATACTATATTAGGTATTTTTTAGATTAGTTTATGGAGCGAAATATTTTTTTTTTCGTTTAGCAATAAAAATAAAATCAATTGATTTACTTCTCAAATGAGATATATAGGTAAGACTAGATAACAAAGACTTTATTAATTAAAGACGCAGTGTAGGCTTTCAAAGACGGAACAATGATTTGGTAAAATTTGTGAGAATTCCTGGATGAGGGTGGCAAGTGACTAGTTAGTGTAGCTTTCTTTAATGCAGTGAAAGGTGAATGACATTCGCGTTACCGTCATAATGAGAGACGCGTTTAATATTAGTCGCATTATGTAGTTTAGTGTCATGCCACGTCGCGTTGCTTTGCCTTCCGTCGATTACTTGGGACAATATGAGCTCTACATCTACTGGCATCTTTTGTCATGATCACTTATACGTTTAATGTTCGGGAAAGCTTCTCTAAACTGAAGATAGGCCTCTAGTCCTATTTGGTTAGCATGGTAACATGGAACTTAGTGCTGCATTTTGGGTAACCAACGCCTACATCCTGATTGACCTTGAAATCTAGATTAATTTTAGTTGCGTTAAAGGCAGTGAAAACTTTTGTCCTTCAGTATATGGCTGTTGGTTCAACAATAACACAGCAAGGACAATATGTGTAAAAACTGTGTAACTGAGTCTGTGAGCGGATCTATTTTAAGAAGGTCTTGAATAATATAAAACTTTTTTCAACTTTTTCTTTTTCTTACTAGATATCGGTCGCAACTTCAACACAAAGAAACCTACTGTATTCAAATGTTATTGTAAATAAACTTTTGCGTTTAATAATCCTATTACTGACAACCTTTGGCCAGTTTTGACAAAGGGATTTTTAGTTTATACCACAAATTAATGAATGTGACCATCATATGTATGTAACATAAGCCTGTCCTAAATAAAAGTTATAATATTATGAATTTAGATTCATAGTTAACGATCTAGATTAATTGGTTAAACTCAAAGAACTCGAGTTCTATGTTATGTTCTAGCAAAGTTAATCTATCAAATACACACAATCTCTGACTCCTACAGCAAAGGCAAAGTACGTTGCTAAGATTCAACTCATCCCTTTGATACTAATTTAATTGAAATATTTTTAATTTGCACATATATTTTAAGAGAATTTAGTTTATGTATTATCGTTATTTCAGTCCCATAATTGCTGTGTTTTTTACGGAATGTCTGTAACATTGACGTCATCATTTAATAGAATAAATTGCTTTTATTCGTAAATGTAGTCAAAGAAGGAACATGGTAAAGAACGTTGCTCGAATTGCTTGCAGAACGGCCAATGGAGTTTTAGATGTCGTGTACAACGACGTAGTTAGTGATTCCACAAAAGGAAGGTACATAAGGATTGATTTTCGTTTGAAGTATCTAAGTAAGATTAATAACATATTTTGATATGTATTGATAATGCAAAATTTATTAGAAGTGTCATCTAAATTGAACTTGAAGTGAAGTGTAGCATTATAACCGACAAGCGTGTATGTGAAGGCTTATGAATGTAAGAAAGTGTGAGATTTGTAGGCTCGAGCAAAATAGAAATACACATGTAATCTCTGCTTACTCATTCAGGTCACGGGTACATATAATTATCACTTTATCTAACAGTAGCATTAATGGGGTTCTGGCATTAGAAATAAAAATAACATAATTGCATTAATATTTTAAAGTTTTGTTGATTATAAACGAAGCTAATAAAAATTAATAATAAATATGACACGAGAGAAAAGAGTTTTAATATAAAATATTCCTATGGTGGAATGGTTGGATTACGATTGTTGTGAATTTAATGTTATTATGAAGCATAAAAAATAAAAAGTTTTGAAGCCGATAATATAACTTTCGTATGCAGTAAGGGGTTAATAAAAATATTGTTCTTGACCTAACGTTAATTGGCGATTTTATCGAAAAATGATAAAACAAATTTGGTATCAGCCTATTCACTTCTCTCTTGAGAATGGGAATGACAAAATGAATGGAAATTTAGATAAAATATGGCAATAATATAATAATGTTAATTGCTATATCGTAATGTAATACAACTGGTATGCGTAAGTAGTAAGACAGAGAGAAACACTCAAAGTATAGAGAATATTTGAATAACAATGTCATAATCGACTTTCCTGAGTATACACCATGTTAATTATTCAGAAAATATCGGCTTAAATACTGTTCGTACACATTCCGTAAGTCTTTGCGTGACAAGGCACTTTTTATATGGATTTTCAGTCACTGCTTACGCACGCTTATGTCTGGTTAAATGTTACACTAAAAATACAGTACTTTTAAATTTTATTTCAATACACACACTTATAAAATAACTAGCAACCTGTTCTAGCTTTGCTTTGGTGTATAAAATACAAGAAAAAATGTTGTAAAGGATACTCGCTCATAGAAGAGATTTTTAATAGTGAAATAATTTTCAAGAAAATAAAATCGTTTTATTAATTTTTGAGTTTATTCGAAACAAATAAACGATAAAATCTTTTCTTCCTCTAACTTTAGTACGAATATATCAATCCAACTGTGTGTAATTATATTTTTCAGAGTAAAATATATCCTAAAAATAACTTTACTCAAAAAGAAAAAAAATAACAAAAATATTTCAGCTTTTCTTAATACACTTGGACGCCAGTTATAGTGTAAGGTTATTTAATTCTGCCTGAGTCTGATTTAATTTAAAACGAAACGTCGGTAAGACTACGATAAAGTCAAGCTTTTACTTTATGTTTTTAATCTTGTTTATCCATGGATAAAAATACAAGGAGAGGATGGCATATTTTATTATTTCACGGATGGCTTGAAAGGGATTTATTCTAATAATTTTGATGGTTACCATCGTGATGCCACCATCTTACAGAAAACAGGTGTGAAATATAAGTATTTTATGTTTCTGCGTTTTGTGTAATGAGTGAGGCCTGATTTCAACCCTCGATATCCTCCCTTCCTTCCCGTAAATCCGTTTTCTGTCTTTAATTTCCGTCGAAAAAAGAGGTTCGCCACATCTGCAACATTGGCTAGTTGTTGATTTCTTTGGGTAGCGGTAGTTACTTGACATCGTGTGAACCACATGCTTGCTAACTTTGTTCCATAAAATATTCCCATATTTTAACGTACCTGTATTTTTCCCTTTCTGGTGTATATATAAAATCATTGGTTCTTTCTTTTGATTTTGTAATGCGATTAGACGTTGTTTTTATTGGGGAAGAGAAGAGAGAAAATGTTTTTGTTACTCTTTAGAAATTAAAACGAAGAGAAAGAAAGGGGTGGACAACGACTTTACTTCTCCTATTTTAGTAGTATATAGGTTGCGATAAAAGAGAAAGTTATTAATGAAATAAAGCGTAGTCTTCTAATAGTCATTAGCCATTTTGTTACTTAATCCATCCATCCATCTCAGCCTATGTTCGTTCACTGCTGGGCGTAGGCTTCCCTCTTTGATCGCATATTTGGGAAAAAAGGGGAAATGTACCATCATAGCCACGCTTGGCAGGCGGGTTGGCGATCGCAGTA
Source organism: Papilio alexanor hazarajatica (assembly GCA_018246295.1). Classification (NCBI taxonomy): domain Eukaryota; kingdom Metazoa; phylum Arthropoda; class Insecta; order Lepidoptera; family Papilionidae; genus Papilio; species Papilio alexanor. The sequence continues at coordinate 3,984 of DWLR01001841.1, forward strand.
TGTTCTACCGTACTAAGAAAAGGGCGCTGCTGCCCGTCCTCCGGCGGTCCTTACATCCAGACAAAAGACAAACATATATGTTCATGCACACAAATGTTTCTCCTGTGTGGGAATCGAACCCACGACCTGCGGCGTGAAAGGCAAACATCTTACCAACCGCGGCAACCACTCCGTTTGTTACGTAAACTACTTTTATAACGTATAAAAATCTCCATAATAATAAGACGTAAAAGTAATCACGATTTCATTATTTTACGCATTCGTTCACGGGTCGTTAAGTAAAAATGCCGCCATTTGGCAAATACGGCCGGGATAAAATAAAAATTCGTGGGACATGTACAGCGGCTATGATCTACAAAGAATACGCGATCCGGTTAATCGAAGAAAATACGTAATACACTTCATACATACGTTTAAATTTAATGTAGCAAAGATTTGGAATAATTCTTCTGCCCCCATGCGAAACTAAATGAGCATTAAATTTTTATATATAAGTAACAAATCTGCTCTTCTTAGCAGACAATCTTTAAGTGCATTACACGTATCTGAAAGAAGTTAAATTATTATTTTTTAAATAACATTAAATACATGCTACCTTAAACCATTAATTATTAGTATTATTCAATGTCCTAGATGGGGCTCATAGGGTTTTTTACTTTACACACACGCGCACCCACAAATGTATGTATACACACGAATACAGTGTTGACTGTAATTAACTAACCTCCTGTACTACAATTATTTAGCATGTGTCGGAGCGAGCACGGGGAGCCTGAAAATCAGCGCGATTTCCAGTGTCAGCAGCATCAGCTAAGCCTCTTCCCTCTAAATAAAAATGTTTGTTGTTTTGTTTCATTTTATTTTCCATCGGTTTTTGCAATTCTTCTTCTTTTAGTTTAATAAATGTAATTTTACTTATTATTTACTTTTATTTTATTTCACTTTATTTTATTGCTAAAATACTATCTGCAAGATTTTTCTTACTATTTGTATATACATATGTTCAAATTACTCAATAATTATTATAAGGAAAGGCTGGGAAGGGGAAATAGATTTGATGGGGCGATGGATACGAAAAGTAAGTATTCATTTTTTTCTGTTTATCTTCTGCTCTGTCTAATAAAGGTAGGCAACACATCTGCCACCTTCTTCCATAACAAATGTACGAGTATTATGTTTTTTGAACGTCTGTTATTTATGATTTACGAAAACATTATAAAAATGTTTTCGTAAATCATGTCAGTATAATAAATTATAAATATTAATATTAATTAATTAATTATAATAAATAAAGAATTGCGTGAAACTACGGTTGCTTGACTTTTTAAAAGCATTTATTGAGCTAAAGGTCAATAAGTTACGGCCTCCTTTTTAATAAATTCGCAAATTTGCAGTATACTCTATCTACATTAAATCTATAGCTACATTTATTATTAATGTACACATTTTTGCATATTGTAATATACGTACATGGATACAATATTGGAACGTAAATGACAAATAAGAAGTGAGGAATACATGTTTTACTTTCTATCATAAAAATCTTTAATTTGAGTTTCTGATTTTTCGTTTCCACCGGTACCCTAAAGGTTGTGTATACTCACATCGACACATCTGTCGCGAATAGCTGACCTATTTCTGAAATAGATAATTTATACGCTTGTCAAGCTTGATATAAGCAAATAAGTCAAATTGAGCTTTAACATATTTACATATGGCGTAACGTCTGTAGCATTATTATGATATTTCGTATTTGTTAATATAATTTAACAGCATATAGCGAGTGTTTTGTTATTAAATTACAATTTTGTAAACATTTATGTGCTAAATTGTGACATCCTTAACATAATAAAGTTATTATGGTTACTGAAATAAAATTAGGTAGACTAATTTTGTAAATTAACAAATTTAAAATAACATTTTTTTTAAAAAGTGATTAGATATATTTCAGAATCGTAATTTAATAGTGCATAAATATTCAACGTAATGTAAAGTAATTAATTTTTCATGAGCTATCAAAGTTTTTGTTTTGACAACATCGTATTTTGATAAATTTGTCAAGACCTTGAGACAGATCAAGTACTTCTAACGCGTTTGAATTTGTTAAACCATTTAAGACCAGTGGCTCGGCGTAAGGTTTCATAGTGGAATGTAAACTGTGACGTGAAAATCACACGTTATTACTAACTGTTAAAACTATGCAACAGCATACAATACCTTATTCTATACATTTTATCAATGGTAGAGTCCGCAACAACAACATCTGTTGCACGAACGGCCCGCTCACTCCAGAACCAGAAGACAGGTGTGAAGTAGAAGTATTCTGCGTTTCGTCTGAGGAGTGAGATGCAGGAGGTCTTATTCTAGTTCTCTTCCCCTTCCCCAGCAGTAAAATAAACGATGTGCGGGAAAAACTATATGATTGAGTTTTAATGCACAGTTGTTAGTATTCTGATTGAACATTTTTTGTTTCATTACTAAATATTACTTTCAGTGATTCATTATACGTAATCGGTCCAACCCTAAACGCTCTGATAACATAAACATAAAATGTGGAAAATAGAGAATACTAGACAATCACAAAAAAATAATGGATCTAATTGTTTGTGTATGGTTATAGACTCTTCCACCGTCGCATTTGCAACCTAATAAGCTTGATATAAAACGGATTGCGATTGTTATCTTTGTCTATTATAGTAGTCATTCTTCGTCCCATAAATTTGCCAAATAAACATTCGAAACTTTACACATCATTAGGCAGATTTGACAACATTATGCTACAGCTATAACTACAACAATAACAAATATACATACAATTCAATATTCTATACACAATAAGCAATATATTCAACATATCACTGGTATTAAGGTACAAAATATTGTATATTACTAACTTGTATTACAAACAGTTCATTTGTTTGTAATGCAAGTTAGTATAACAAATTGTAGACACAATACATATCAAAGCGCTTGTAAGCGAGTTATCTATGTGTTTGCTCTATCAAGTATATTGATACAACATAAAATACATGAACTATGAAGAGGATAATAAATAACTTATAATAGATGAAATAATATACAAAATAACAGGAAGAAAATATGAAATTTGATACATATATGACGTAACTCTTTATGCGCAACAATCTCGACAACTGTAAGAAAATGCACATGGATTCCTCACAGCACACCATTCAAATCGTTCTTAAAAGTAAAATTTTCTATAAATTAATTTACGCGAGAAAAATAAGAAATATAAATACCCTAACAAGGGTCCTGGCAGGTTCGTTATATTCAATAGTAACACAGGTACATGTTTTGTTTGTGTTTGGGAATTGCAATAAGCTTTACTTATAAATACATAAAAAGAAGCTGCTTCCGTCTCTACCCGTTTCGGATATGTATCAGTTTAATGATTTAAAGTTTATTTTTATTGTGGACTTGTTAATGTGAACGTTAAACAAAGTACGGAATTTTAAAATGTGCACTGACACACATAATACATTCTGTCATACATGTGAATCAATGTTTGGTAAATCTTTAAATATTTTACTACACATGTTTAAATTGTGAAAATATTATAGATATACAGCGAATGTACCCAGTCTCTGTTAACTGGTTAGACAAATAATTTTAAGAGTTTTATGTAGTTGAAACTTTTATTATAGTAATGCCTGTTTGCATTTATTCAATTGTATGCAAATATAGATATTTTCTTTCTCTATTTCTTTAGTAACTTCTTGTCGCAGATATATTTTTAGAGTCACTCTTTTTCTCATAACAAGATAATATTACAGTGGCATTTGGGAGTATTTCACGCCTATTCTGTGCCGCAAATTTATATTTTATAACACGCCAGGAAGATCTCGCAAACAGGATTATGGCTGGGTACGTGATAAAAGGAAATCTAATTTGGATTCATCGCTTTACCCGGCCGGACTGGTGAAGAACGACATGCGATCATTTATTATAGACCTTATCTTTTTTATTTTGATCAAGGATACATACATAATATACAAATTTGTCACATTTTCCTGACCAAATTACTAATTAATAACAGTTATTTATAGTTCAAAATAATTCAAATAAATTTTTAAATCTCTGTGATCGGAAATTCACAGAGTTTATTGGGCAATTGATATAATGTATTTTTAATGTACAACAAAAAAAAAATATGTTGACAACGTTCTCATGAGTTATGACCACAGTTAACTTATTATTAATGACAATTTTATCTATGTATAGAGTAGTATTGCATTTAAACCACACTCAAATAGATTTCATGTGCAGTTTTTTTGTATTCCATTAGGTCATGTTAAACCTTAAATTGATAGAGTCGGATATAATATATTATGAAGTGCATTCATGATTTTGACTGTTTTTGTATTCTTTTTTTTTGTTATTATATATAGCTTTTTTCATTATACATTATTGAAATTTAACGCTCATAGTCATGTTATAAAACATGGTGTAAATTTAATTTACCTGCCGCACATACAGTAATCGAATCAAAAACTCGGCCAAAAGCCTTGTTCAAACTTTGAATACCTTAAGCTTAATCAGTCACTGTCAGATCTAGGACAAGTGAAACTCGAGTGTACACTATAGGACTCATAAAATTTATTCACGTATTTGAAGTCGAAATATTACAATTATAGTCACAGCAAACAATTTTTAACAAATCTGACGGAGACTAAAAAATAAAGTAAAGCAAATAAATATATATGTTGCTCAAAAGAAAAGATACAACAATTAATTTGATTGTAATTCAAATATGAAGATAGAATTAAATTAACGCATATATTATGAATTTTAAAACTACTAAAACAATTGTTTTAATAATCATTAAAACTTTCCGAATGTTCTCCATGCAGAATATCAACTAGATTTTTGAAACCTCAATTCATTCCACGTTATCTTGAAGAGCATATTTCTCATTGTGCGTCAAAATTAAGTTCTGAGATTTGTGGCTATTGAATGGGGTAAAGAAAAATAAGTTTTACGTTTAATAAAAGTACTCGTTTATGTGTACATTGAGATGATGAGATATGACTGTAATTTTCTTCGTCTTTTGCAAATTATCTCTACATTGTCGTTTCATAAATATTCATTTTGAAGGTAATCATTCTTTTTTAAACTATAATTGTATGACTGGAGATACCAGCTATTAAGTTCACAAAGTCTGCATTTTATATGGATAAATAAAAAATACACACTCGTTATAAACATGGGAAAAGGGAGGAAATCATGTAATACGCCTATATATGTTTCTTTTAAATTATCGATTTTCAAATCCCTCATTCAATTATTGAGATAAAAAAAAATTTCTAGTACTGTGGCCACGTTTGGACAGGTACAACTTCTTAAGTGCTTCGATATCGCTATTTAGATTAGTTGGAATCGACCGCTCGTATAATGAGAGAAATAAATAACAGAGCCATCAAATGCTTAATAAGGCATGCTTTTGTTAATGTTTGAATTTTTTATTAATATAAAGTAATCTTAAATTCCATAAATGGTTATGAGACATCCTAAATATTTATATAATATATGTAAAAATCAACTTAAATAAGAAAGAAGTTTGTATATGCTGTGTTCATTGCTAACGATTTGAAACTACAACAACAGCCTACATCTTATGGTAGTACTTTACTAGAGTGATGTTTTTATTCGTCAGAGTCGACCCATTTTCGTGTTACAGTAAAAAAGTCTGCATCGTGAACCATGTTGAATTTTGAGTTATAGTGCAGTACGTGAGAAACAACTATAAAAATAATATACCATTTTTTTACCGTTCTAAGGTTAAAGAATTGTGCTAGGATATGGTAAGCGACTATAGTCTAATGGTGGACAGGATTCGAACCCACGACCTCAGGATCGGTAGTCCGTAGTCCGTACCGTACCGTAACCATTAGGCTATCGGCAATTTAAACTAATTTTAAATTTAACTAGATGATATTATTCTTAAAGTAACATTTTTACTTAATACATGATATTTAGTGTGACCGAAACGCTCCTAAGAGTTGTTGGCCAGAGAATAAAGCTCTTTGTAAATTGTAATGTCTTAATTAGCCTAACATATATTATAAAGGAATTATAAAAAAGACACAATTATAATAATAGATATTGAAAAGAATAATAACATATTACAATATCTCTAATATCATATCATCTCACATGAAATATATGCCATGTTGTAATTGCCTAGTTATTTGAATTATGCCATGCAAAAAAAAAATGGTGGATTAATTGCAATCTAAGAGTTAATTGAATCTAAGATAATATAATTAAATCTAAGAGTAGTGATAAATTAGTGATATTTACTGTAGCAGAGCCACACACTGGCTTTATGTTTTGAAGGAAAATAATATGAGTTATAATTTCTTATGCTAACGGATCAATTCGTTCAATTAAAGTCACATTTGTTGAGGTTGACGTGCGGTCGAGCTCACTGTTCGTTATCTCGTGCGAACAACTTGCGAGCTTGCTGCGGGTTGAGAACAAGTAAAGAAGTTTGTTTTCAACTCTCCGCGTGTCAGTCCACCGACACGCCAACACCGACACTGACTCCCCGACACCGACACGCCAATACGCCGGATGGCGCGGATTTTGCGACGTGTGAGACCTGTGCTTATCCCACGGCTCGCGCTTTGTTTTCGCTTCTATATCACGTTCAGACTTCTTGCTACCTATGTTATGTGTTGCAATATTACAACATTGTTCTTATATACGACGACCATTGTTATAAAAATACAAATGTGGGAATATTTAAGTACACGCACACGATTGAGTGGGTGTAGTACCAGTAGGTGGGGATTTTCATTTTACTCGTCTTGTTTGTTTATTATTTAAATGTATTTCACTTTAATTTTTTCATTTATTTCTTTGATCGTTGTAAATATATAGAATATTTATTTTTATAGACAGCTGGTTATTGAGAGCTGACAGACAGGATGGGAGAGTGCTTCCCTACATTGGTGCGATAACGTCGGCTAAATTTTAAAAACCAACAGGGGAAGTCATATTTTATACTTAGTCATTTGTATTATTATATAAAGAATAATTAAATTGACGATGCACTTTCAATATTTTATTAAATAATTTGATTGTATATGACCTGTAATTAAGTAATTATCAATAAATCTATATTTCTATATTTCTTGTAACATCTTGATCGCGCTGCCCACACTTATATTAAGGCAAAATATCTACATATATTATATATACTATAAGTATGCATATATATGTTCAGTCTGGCTACTTACTCTTTTAAGTATATTAAAAATCTGGTTGATATTATTCCATGTTGGAAGTATCCTTTCAAATTTCGCGCTGTTGCAATTCATTTACTAAATTCTACATATATTTTCTTTATTTCAACGAATCAACATAAATATTTTGAAATCAATTTGCAATGAGAACCAATCGTAAATATTAAAGTATATATCATATTAAGTAAAAAATATTTGATTTAAAAGATTAGCATAGCAGATGATTATAAAGCCATGGCTTCACTAGCATAAAGTATAAAACGCGAGATATCAATGAATAGATTATAAAATAAGATATCGCAACAAAAGTTTGCAGAGCGTAAAATGTTCGTGAAATGTTCGCAAAGTTAACATGATGCGATAAAAATTATGTGTGGAAATACGATAAGACGCTGAAACTTTAACAGTAATAACGAGATTCTGGAGATTCTATAAAATGTAATGTGTATAGCTCGATAAATATGTACTTACAATACATTGAAATTACTACTACTTTTTACGCATTTGGTAGCATTTAAATAATGTTGTAATTCTCTACGTTTAGAGCACTTTGACGTCCCGATGTCAAAGTTGTTGGCTAAAAAGAATGGCAATTCATTCTTATTTTTAATTATTATTTTAATTTTAATTTTTTGCCTCACAGTATCTTGAGATTTTGCAGTTGTACTTCCAAACCAAGCTTGGGAATCCCCCCAGCAGGTGGTAGTATGCAGCCATCTTGTCCAATAAAAAATCATAAATTTGCAAAACAGTATTCAAATTATGACCAGGATAATGGACTGGCTTGACCGGGATAGTAACCGTAATAAAAATAGAATAATAATATTAATAATTGTACTAGTAATAATAGTTATAGAAAACCAGCATGAAGTAGAAATGTATTTCTTTCTCCTGTTCGGCATATAAGCAGTAACTTATAATTACTACAATTAAAGTTCGTTGTATTAATCAGGTGAACCATTTGCTTGTACGTTGCAACTATGAATTACCTATTCATGTTGTTTTGTCACTAAGAAGTGGTTTGCAAAGAAGCTGACGAAGAGCTCAAACGAGTGAATTTCAAAATACTTTTGTAACATATACATTCATATTGTGAAGGATAGGCTTTCCACTTGCTAACAGAAGAACGCCCAGCTACGTCGTTGCATAGTGGACCATAAATAACCACTAACATTAGATATTAATCCTTAGAAGTATTTAATTGATACCCATGACTTTTTTAATTTTGTAGAGCCAACCCTAATCCAAATCTCTTTTGCATCCTGAGTGCCTTCTTATATTTCTCTCCCGTTCTTATTCCAATCTATCACCTCCTCAGTAAAGGTGGCAACTCACTCGTTGGTAGCCGAAGTAAACCGCTTGCACGTTTGCACCTTCTTAATAATAAAAAACTGTCAATTACTACCTAAGGTTTATATTAGAAATCAAAAAAATCTTAATCAAATATGGGATTTACTTTCATATGTGTGTTTGTTTAAAATTAATCCTCGTGTTAATCCAAAAGGATGTATTTATGTCACAATGGCCGCTGCAAAAATGAAAGATTACATTTCGCGTAAGCGCGTCGCGTAATCTTCTTAATGAATTTAAAATAAATAGCTCTTTAGATTTATAGATATTAACAGACCATAAACAGAAAAAGTGACCACAATTCTTCTGACGGGATTTCAAACTGACAATGAATGAGTAATTTTTTTTTGGACTTTTGATGAGCTTTGTAAAAAATAACTCCAGATGTAGATGCTTAGCATTTAGTTTGGTTTAATCTAGTTTAAATAAATTTATTCAACTCTATTTGAAATATTTCAATATCGAGTGCTCACTGACTCGGTGAAATAGTCTCTTATTGTTGGCAATACGTGACTTGTCGTAGATTGTGTCAATAAGCTTATCGTGGATCCCCCCTCTAGAATGTAATGCAAGTGTGTGTACAATTATTTGTATTGAGAGTGCGATTGTTATTTTAATATTAAATGCAAAATCCATAAGCTAAACAGACTAATATGAACATGATGTTTTATACATCAAGCAAGCCATGAAAAATATTATAAAATAAGCAAAATTTTATGAATTTAAATCCTTTATTCAGTGAATCAGTAAACTCCCGCAATTATGAATCAAATTGCTCTGCCTTTTGTCATTATAATTGAATTTTTATTATTCGGATCATTCTGCTTAAATTACAAACTTTTATGTAGTAGTTTATTGGTGATGTGATGATACATTGTTCGGTCTCCTTGTTAGGTAGCTTATATTTTTTTGTTTTAGGAGAAAACTTTGCTTTTTTGACAAGAAATATAATTAGCAAGCAAAATACGAGACGTGATATTATTTTATTTATACGAAGTTGAAATGAACGTATTTATCTTTCGCGGACATATTTCAATTAGAATGCAAATTACTTTCATTCATTTAATAGAATTGTACTGAAGCTATTTGTTTGGTGGATCCAAAGTAATAAATCAAAATAATCCCACAGGAATAAATAAATTATATTGCTTTGACATTACTGATTGTAAAGAGACGTTTTGATAAATAAATCTTTGCTTTCGCTTCTTATGAGATGGACAAATCAAAGTTGGCAGAGTTTCAATTACGTATAATCTAATATGTATAGTTTACTGTGGAAGGTATTGGGGAAAGATGATGATAACCCAATACAAAAACATTACCTATTCAAATTTTTTTATACAAGATCTAAGTACTTATAAGTTGAGTTTTTACTACACACGCACAACACTACTTATTGTATAGTCCTGATATTAGTTTAAAGTAGGAGTGTTAATACAAACACAGTAATAGCATGCTTAAAATATTACATAAAGTTTGATCAATGTTAGTTTCTTTTCTAATTACTTGTGTTATGTATGCGCAAGCCATATGTGTGATTTGGAATAGAATAGAGCAGCGTCCGTTCAACATGTCAAAGTGACGTGAATAAACCAGTCTACACTAATCAATTGTTTTCAATACTCCCTATACTTATCAACCCGAAACATATAGAACAGATATGTACGAGTATTTTATAAGCTCTATTATTAAATTAGAAAGACGCCCTTGTTAATACTAATTTTGTCTTATCTCAAATCCCGAAAAATCTTCATTGGATTTTTGTAGCACTCTCAAGAGAATAAGAACATTAATAGCTGAAGATCGAACATCGCTTGTCCTACATCTGGGGGTGATTGATTTTCCGCAATGTGGCCCAAAAATAACGTAACGAAACATTCCTATACGGGTTTAGGGTGCTCGTAGCGAAAAAGACAATCGGAATGTTGACAATTTGTCACAAAAAGAGCAATCGTAAGGATTCTTTTATTTCAACAATGTTACGAGTTTATGAATCGGTACATTGATCTAGCAGGCTTCTATTTTAATGTTAGTTCCGATTAATTTAATTATTTACTAAACTCATAATTAGATTTTCATTTCCATGATAGATTAATTTTACAGATATGTTAGAGAAATGAGTAGAAATTAAGAATACTCCTCGGAAAATTGGCAGAAGATATCTTTTTTTAAGGATGTTATTTATAACAAACACATAATGCACTACACAGATGTTCATTTTGTACGAAACAGCACTTTCTATGAATAAAATGAACGAATAGGGTTATGACAGAGCGAGGCACGAATAGCATATGTTTACTTCAGTTAAAGGGAACACAAAGAAGTGTAACAGTCTCAAAAGCTAGTCGCTTTGTAACACAACATTTAAGTTCTCATTATTATTGCCCTAAGGGCTTTGGTCTTTATGTTTTAAATAATTTTAGATTGGTGTAGCACTATATCATTATAACAAATAAACAATATTTTTGACTTTTGGTCAACGATTTGGGGATCATATAAGGGCTTCAACTTACAACACCATTTTGAAATATTGTAACCGTAAAAAATGTACGGTGAATGTCATTTTTCATTTCCTTCTTTCTTTAAACTAGAAGAAATCATGAGAACCTTCCAGAAAAAGTTACATAATTCATTAAATTTTCTAGTTTTATAGATATATTAATATTAATTGTTATGTTAATTTAACTTACATTTGTAAATTTAAGAATTATTTTGAGTAATTTTTAAGCGGTACCTTGCGATACAGATAAAGCCTAGTGCGCGGACCATTTGTAATTGCGTAACTGTTTTTATTTGTATTCCCATATTATTATATTCCCATATTAGAAGTTAATTTTTGGTAATTTTTGTTTATTATAAAATACGCAAAAACAGGTATGAATAAATGAATAAAAAATGTTCGTTTAATGTAATAAAGCGTGGAACAATAGAAGCCGTCACATTTCAACACATTAATTTGTTCGGCGTGGAGTAAACGCAAATTTATCTTCCTTTTGCCTATTTAAAATATTATGCAAATCATTTTCAATCTTTCAATGGAACCCCTTTTGAGGCTTTTGTTTGTGGGTCTGAAATCATTAATCAGAAAAATCCTTCTCAACCAATAAATCTATTGTTTCGAAAAGCTAATTTTAAACAAAATTTTCATGGTCATTGATAACGTTGTTATAAAATTTGATTTTTTAAAGGGTTTGAATGATTTAGATATAGAAGAGTAGTTTAGCACGATAGTTAACATCTACCGCCTTAATTTCCATTTTTATCTAATTGTTATCCTTGAAATTGCGTATTCTATGGCTTATCACTTATGCTTTTTGTTTTTAAGTACGTGATAATATTATTTATTTGTTCATTAAAACAAAGTTAAATCATTTCTTCATCAGTGAGAGATTTTAAGAAAAAACAAATTATTTTTTTATGGAAAACATTGGCAATCGACCAGGTAGGTCACCTGATTTAAGTGACCGCTAGCCATAGACATCTGCAACAAGCTAATGAGTGCGGATGCGTTGTCTGCCTTTAATGGATATAGGGGATGATAAACAGAAAAAAGGATATTTCCTTTTCCTATCCATATCCCTACCTCATTATATCCACTTCCCCTTCCAAACCTTTTTAGATTCAACGTTAACTAAGGTATGAATCTATGGATAAAATAACTAATTATTGGTAATCTCTTTATGTTAAGTTTACTCAACACTTTAGTTCTTCGAGGTTCATTAAAGAGGTAAAAGAAAGTTAAGTGAGTATAAGTTGGCACGTAACGTCGGACCAAAGAATTATAACTTCTGACGGGAAATACACAAGTTTCGCTTACACAAGGCTTTCTGCTAAGCTTTTATTCAATTATTAAATTAAATAGTATAGAGTTTCTTATTTACTTATTGTCATATTACGTAAAATATAGTTTAATATTCAATGTGGTAGATAGACAATTTTTATTTAATGAATGGCTTGACGTTTCCCGTCTTTTTTAACAATTATGGTCATATTTCTACCAATTTACATAAAACCTCAACAATATGTATCTAAACCTTACTCATCAATCAAATCAAATCACTTTGTATGTTGGTGGTAACCGTGTGAAATTCTGTTCAGGATTATTTAAGTTTATCGCGCACAGATTGACAGACGCATTGGAGGACTTTGTTGTATATTATAATATAATAATAGTGATAAAAAAGATTTGTCTGTACGTAAGAAATAATGATACCATATTTTGTCATTCATTGCGACCATTGCCTGCTATAGCTTATCACAAACGGGATTATGATGAATGTACTGTAAGGTCTCACGTCAAATCCAATTGAGTTAAATCGATTCCAGCCGGACCAGTGTCGACAGTCATGCGTCTTCTTTGAAT
>DWLR01001842.1:0-16962 GCA_018246295.1 Papilio alexanor hazarajatica
CAGTGGCAACCGCAACAGAGCCGGACAACTAAGTAGCTACCCGCATAATCTGGGCTCTTAGAGGAGACCTAGACGCTGCAATGGATTTTTTTGGAAAATGAGGACATTTATTGATTAATAGCCGTGACTCACAGCAGACTGGAGTTGTGCAGCATCTGCACGATCTCACCGATGGCACGGAGCTTGTCGTCACCCACGCGCAGCCAGTAGTTGAAGGCCAGTGACAGCTTTTTGCGGATCTGCTTACCCGGAACTTGCAGGATGTACGTGTAAGGCATCAGGATTTTCTACGAATAGAAACAACGCACTATTAACTTTTAGATACTTCATGTATCTGTAAAAAGGAGTGATCGGTAATAGTTGAAAAATCCACGCTAATGGTTCCACAAAAGCAGAAGTTCCTTATTTAGAAAAGACGTGTTGAAGGTTCAAGTTGCCATAAAGTTCACCACCACCAGAAAATCACCATTTAATCCGATTATATATTATATTCGGGTCGGAACTTAAAATCTATGTAACTGTAGCGTGGTGTGAAAAAGATAATATTTCTATGAAACCGTTAAAAATCCGCCGATAAATTACAAATTAATTTTGCATTTAATTAAGATTCAATTCTGGACTAAGGTCACTTCTAGATATAACGTTACTATACTGTTTTGTTTTCTTATCTAATTTGTTAACTGCGTTACGTCTGAACACAACGTCCCTACTAAGTTTAAAGCCGAAAACACCACGACCATTCTTTTATTCTTACACAAATTAATTCCATTAACCACATGGCTGTTGACATTAACAAATGTTGTTTCATTTGAAAAATCTCTCAATGTTACGTAAGGTACTCCAATATAGTGCATATAGAGTAACATTAGTATGATCGTATTTGTTTGTCACACAGTCGACGCGTTCTCTTTCCCGGTACATTGTCCTCGATCTAGGGCTCTAGGGCTCTAGGGCGTCCGGGATAGTCTTATGTAGACGAAGCTTTGATAAAGTAAAAAGCTTTGTTCAGATAAGTAGTTATTGGTAATATAATAAACTTAACTGATCGGTGTCTGTACATGGAATATAAATTTGCAAAACTATTACAGGGATATTTTTTTGTTAATGCTATGGAACTCAAAACAACATATAAAATTTTACATTTTTTTGATTTTTAAAATCTTTGTCTGTCTTACTTTGTGCGCGCTAATCTCAGAAACGGCTTAACCGATTTGGATGCGGTTTTCGCCAATGTGTTGTAATTAGCTTCAATCGTGAGAGTGTTTGTTTCGTGTAAATCAGTGCATAAATAAAAAGTTATATCAATTTAAAGCGTTACGTTAAACATTTCTTCAGAAAAAAAATCTATATAATGAGTGTTTAATTGATTGGGATGAAACTAAAGTTTACTGTATATCATATTCTATAAAATGAGCCGTTCAGTGCTCACAGCGGTGTGTCAAAGCACTTGGTATAGTCATAACTGTTTATATTTATAATAACTTTCCGGAATAATATATATAAACACCATTAAATGGCAATTTTTTTTTGACCATTTAATAACAAATAACTTATTTCAAAAGCCATTTTGATCAACTCCATACTCTAATGTAAATAGTTTCAATAATGCAACTCAAATGCACTGGCAAGCGCCGAATGATAACGGATTTTTTTTTAGTGCACTGTTACCAGAATTAAAGTAAAATAAATTGTCAATCACAGTCTAATTGCCACTGGATTAAGTATTTCTGAAGTCAAATTAATTATTATTAAGAATTAAGTGTAATAACCCATATTACACGGAATACATATTTTTTTTACCTTTACAACATTATAATGTGCCATAAATGCGTCATAATTGCAACGCTGTATGTTCCACCGTACTAAAAAAGGACACTGCTGCCCGTCCTCCAGCGGTCTTTACATCCAGACGCAAGACAAACAGACATGTTCATGCACACAAATGTTTTTCCTGGGTGGGAATAGAACCCACGACCTGCAGCGTTAAATACAAGCATCTTATCAACCGCACCAACCGGTCAGTTTGTTACGTCCGTTATTTACATATATTGCTGATGAATTAATTACAAGTAAAAATAATATATTATAACAGAATTGTCAAAATTCATTTTTATGGAAAATCTGTAATAAATTATATAGTTATTATGTACTTAAAACTTTATTGTAATTTATTAGTTTTTTAAAACTAAAAAATTTGAAGATTGAATTTAACTTTATTACTTTTTTCAGATGCCAAATCGATTTACTCCACCAGACATAAAAATTGTAATATTACTGACAATTATTTTTTGTCTATCTTTCTTATTGATTTTATATACCATTAGATGAAAACTATATCTGTATGTATGGATTCTACAAAATGGAATTTATAATATAAAGGGAAGTATAAAAAATTACATACATTATTTTATCGCAACGTTTTGTTTTATGGAGTTAATCAATGTGTGCACTGAACGGCTCAAATGATGATGGTTCAAAGATAATAAAATCAAAAATAGGCAAAGTCAAAAATATGTCAAAAATATATAAAAATATTGGGCCAATGTAACCCGACCTTCAATCTATATGTCAAATGGGCTGATCATGGTTCTACTTAGGCTGGTCGTTCGGTTGTATGGGATTGCGTGTTTATCACAAAGCGGGCGAAAAAATTTGTTGTGATAGAGATTTTTTTCTAGATAGGCATAAAATAATAAAAAATAGAATTTAGTAAATTTGAAAATTATATACATATTATATATTAAATATTCACACCTGTTATCAGGATTTTCAAAATGTGTTCTTTTCTGCTGCTCAAAAATAATAAAGTATCCTTGGATAATCTTAATCTTTTAACAAGTCTGTCACATATTGCGTAAAAAAAAATCACTAAAAGTATGTGGCAATTTAAGTAAAATTTGATTAGTTATTTAATCAACTGTCCATGTTTTTCAAAACTCCTTCCGTCTCTTTGTGTACTTTGTGTGGGGTACCCTCCTTCCAGATAGACCAATGTCCTGATTATAGTGGCAGGCTGTTGCTGGATATGGTGCGCAGAGGACCACTTACTGTGGAAGACATCGGAGAAAGCCTATGTCCACCATTGGACTCATACAGGCTGATAATGGTGTTGGTGATAATATATACTTTATTATGACTTGTCAAATCTGGTAACACATCTGCAACTCATTTTACTGTGGCTTGTTTATAAGAAGCAATTGTCACTAAACATTTTTATAGCACAAGGGGGGATTTCCCCCCTTATGCTATAAAAGAGCAGAGCAGTGTGTCTAACGTTAATTGATAATCAACACCCTTGAACATCTGCAACACCAGAAGAATTGCAGGTGAGTTTCCAGCCTTTAAGGAAGGAATATATCTCCTTGAAGGACTTTAAGTTATGTTGGTTCGGAAATACTGCTGAGAACAGATCATTTCACAACACAGTTGTGTGAGTCAGGAAATAATGCCACAACCCCACGGTATTTTAATGCCAACCATCAAGACAGTGTGGATTGTCTTTGGTGCTCTGACATGTTGAGTGACAGAGATGACAAAACACAGAGGCAGGAATTGTCCCCTCATGAACCACATGCTCATTTGCCTCTTTCTTCAAAAAAATAATGGTGATTGAACTTGAAAGAATGAAGAATTTTGTTTTTAATCCTTGCAGATGCTGCAACTCTAGAGGTGACTCTCCCTCATCACTTGGTTTGCTATGGTGACTGGACTGGGGCAGTAACTGTTTACATTTAGTTTCTTTCATGTTTTATACAATAATTTGTTTGTGTAATGATTTTAAGTAACTGGTAAGAAATGCGTCAAAAGGGCTGCAAAACGTCTGGATTTACTGGGGCGCCGCGCGAAAGTCTCGCAGTGCAAAGGACAATTAATATTACCAATTCATACAATTTTCTTATTGAAAAAAAAAAAGATACCCATAAGTTTACAAAAAATGGATGGAACCTGGTAACTTAAAAGATGTATTTCAATATAACTATCAGTTTCATATTTTTAATATGTTTATAATTTAAGTGTTAATTTAATAAATAAATATATTTTTACGTAAGCATAGAAAATGTAAATTTTATGATGGTAACAAAATAAATATAAGATGATAACATGGCCAGTAATGACGAAAATACATAACAAATAATGATCGGGAATTTTAAATAAGTAAATGATGAAGGAGAAGCACGTAAACTAATGAGTAATGACTCATTGGAATATAGGAACACCAAAAAAGGAATAGAAATATATTATTTAACGTAAATCATTGGCATAGATAAATTAAAAAGGAGCACTTTATTAAACTTACAAATTCTTACCTCATCTTGTGACTTATCACCAGTTTTTGTAAAAGCTTCCGACATTGTACAGTAATTTTTTTAGCAGGTCCTGCCCGCTTGAAACACAAGAGTAAATTCTGAAAAAATGATTTTCCGTTTTTATTCAGTGCGGCGCTTATAATAATCCGCAATGCGAGAAAAGCAGCCTGACAGTGACAGTGACAATAACATCAGTGAAAAGCCGACACATTGCAATACATGACAGTTGACAACCAGAGGTAGCGTTTAAACAAAAAGCAATTAAAATAACTTTGTTTTTAAAATAAGCACATGAACAAACTTAAAAAAAAATAAGCAAATGTATCACACTACCGCGACTGATAATGAACCTTACAAGATGTCATTAGAACTTATTACACACTAATATAATACTTCACGAGTCAGTATGTCACAACAGGTTTCGTCCTTCAAATCATATATAATTCGTACTTACAACTTTTCCTTAAATTACACTAGATAATGAAATAGTTGTTTACGTCAAATTTTTCTTATTGACGACATCTCTGTATTTGATTGGATAAACTCACCCTGTGAAAGAGTTTTCTTGAGATCTGGGTTTCTATTTCTATATGATATAGTATGGGAGATTACATTTAAGAATTGATTTTATAAAACTTGTCAAGGCAACAAAAAATGTGTAAATTTTATTGTAAATAATAATTTGTGTTATTGTGTAGTATATTATCAGTAAAAAAAATGTACAGATAATCATGTAAAGTCATCAAAACTGTAAAGAGTATATGTAATATTTTTTTTTAATTATTGAATCTAATTTTATTTCCGAAAGTAGCAAAGACTTCTTAAATTTAATTAACTACCATCCCATACATCCAATAAAAACTAATTAATCCAATAAAAAACTAAATTAAATTATCAGTCAGTACCAGTTCATCAGTATTCATCAAATGTTTTTTTTCTTTTATCTTAAAGTGAACACATTATTCTCCTTCCATTAACTGAAAACTAATGGTATTGATCAGCCATCCTCTCAGTGTATGAGCATATTATCCACCAGTAAATTGATTTTACTGGTGGATAATATGCTGTTCACTGTTCTGTTCTTGTCAGTGAAGCAATATACATTTTCTCTGTGACTGTATTTTTCTCATTAGTTCCTGATACGACACAATGACTACTTTCTCATAAAATACTTGTTAATGAAAAATGGCAATTACTTTACCTCGAGCTGCCTAAATGAAAAACATTAATTGTCTTAATTTTCTTTAAATCTATAACTATTTTATGTTTCTCTAATCAAATTATTTTATTTAAAATCTATTTTCTACAAGACAAATCATTGATCTGAAAAGATGTACTCTTTGATTTGACAGATTGTCTAAACTGTATTTGTCTTATACGGACAGTGCTGCCAGCTTAGGCGATTTGTCACCAATGAGGCTACCCGGGATGGAAATTCAAGACAAAAAATTCTAAATTGTGACTGGTCGCCTTTTAGGTTACTTGAGGGACAGGGTCCCTAAAAATCTCCCACGCAAAATGTATAGAGTGTGAGTTGAATGATAAAGAAAAACCTAACCATACTCTGTTACTTTCGATTTCGAGGTAATACCCCGAAAATAATAAAGCTTGGTACGTAACCAAATTCAGGATGCAGTAAAGTTATAAGTATTAGCTTAGCTGTTTATAACTTCAGAAATTAAATATTTCTTACTTTTGTAAAATTTATTCTGAGTCCTGTGTATGTTTATCATATTTTAACTAACACTTTTGTTTTCAAATTATATTACATTTATTAGTTTACATGCTGGCAGAAAAATAAACGTGTTCAGCGGAGCTTGACCATTACCAGTACAGTAGTTATGGATAAGGTTGACGGCGAAAGTCTTGTGGATGCTATGTTACTACTGGCAGCAGAATAAGCAAAACCATGCTAATGAGGGTTTTACGAATTTTACGATACTTATCTTCATTTGAATTCAAGACCTTTATTTATTCATAGCAAAGTTTTGGGTATTGGGCTAAAATTTGGCTACATTAGGCTACTCAAGCTCTGAAAAAGGCGACATCTGTTTTCGAGTCGTTGGCAACACCGTGTACGGACTGACGGATTAACTCATTAATAACAATAAATAATAAAAGTTGTGTGTGTTATGGTCGACGTATGTTATGGACAATATGAATTGAAAATTTTCTGGTGTTTAAGCGCAATATTACCTTGTTAAATATGCTACAAAAATGGATAATCTAAAATTGTTTATTGTTACATTCCCTTGATTATGTCGGCACGTAATTTTTTGTCTGCCCGAGAGAAAAACATTAGCAAGTTTATAGATTGCTTACCAAATATAAACCATAAGAAGTGTGGTTATCGTTCAGTACAAGAATTACCACCGCTCTCAGCGAATTCGGGTTCGTTAGTTAATAGAAATATAGGTTTAACATTTCAATTACAACCGTACTCTGACGAAAGTTTGGATAGAGTTAGTACACCTTTTTCAGACTTTTGTTCTGACAGTGAAACCGGTAAGAAATTCATATTTGTTTCTCAAATTATTAAACATTACAACTGTTAAAATTGAGACATCTAGATATTTAAAATCGAAGAAAAGTTTCGTAGTTTAAAATTAAAAATCCATTGTGTTACCAGTATTTTATAATCAATATTGTAATATTGTTTTGTTTAATAGGTACTCCAGATTTTAGAAGTGAAGAAAGTGACAGTAGTGCTGGATCTGCTTTGAGGAGAAATACTGAAGCAGCCACCAAAACTTTAGAGGAAGAGTGGGAAAAGATTGAGAGGACTTTATATAATGAAGATGGGGAAAAGAGCACAAGACCACACATTTTGGAGGAGTGTAAACAATGGCGACAGCTGCATCCACAACTTAGGTAATTAAATACATTTATATTCTTTTTTAAATGATGGTGTCATTCAAATTGTTCCATTTAGTTTGTTTTAAAATGAAGATCAAGACTGACTGTTGAATCATAGAAAAATAATTGTATTTGGTAAACAAATAAGCATAGACTATGGATTTAGTTTAGCTTGGACCAGAACCAGGAAAAAGATGAAAGAATCTTTCGTAAGTTTTATAACATAGTTATTTACAACTACGTATGGTCTTTTTTTCAATAGTTTTAACTAAGGATTTAAAAATAAAGAGCAAAATTTTTAGGTATGGAGTTATATTTACATTATCATGGGTATTAGTCATTTAGTTTTTTTTAAGTCATATGGTATTGCAGCATATTTTCAGTGTTAACACTAGTGTGTGAAAAAGCGAAATGCCTCATCCCATTCCTATCTCTCTCTCCGTATTGTATTCACACCGAATTAGGTCTGGCAAAGCTTCCATATTTTTTAGAGTTGCTTATGTTGATTGGTAGCAGTGTGTGCTTACATAGCATTCAATTTTTGTCACATTACTGTATATCATAATTTCCGCAAAATTAAAGTATTTCTTATCAAATATAAAATAGAGTAATGGTCGTCTTAGTAAATGACATTTGTTTGATTAGAAACTTTAACTTGGAATAAAATACACGTACAACTTTCTTTCGCCACTGGCAGAGCCTTTTATTTGCATGATCATTTGTCATTTTGTCAATTTATGTGCAACACTCTGGCCACCTGGGCGCTTAAAAGATATGGGCCTTTTAGCGCTAAGTGACGGTTCATATGTTGTATTATGGTACTTATTTTATGTAAAATAGTAATAGTTATTGATTATTGTGATATTTTTGTAATAGTTATTTAAATAACTAATCAAATTTTATTTAAATTGCCACATTTTCTGTAAGACTGGATTTTTACAACAATATGTGACAAAGAATTCTTAAAAGATTATACAAGGATACTTTATTATTTTTGAGGAGCAGAAGAAAACACTATTTTGAAAATCCTGATAACAGGGGTAAATGTTAATTTTTATATTTACCAAATTTTATTTTTTATTGTTTTATGCCATCTAGCGACATAATGAAGCAACTTTGTAAAAATTTTAAAAGTTAATTATTTGCCCGCTTCGTATATACGCGTAATCCAGTACAAACGAACAGGTCCAGCCTAAATAGAACTATGATCAGCCCTTATGACAATATAGATCTGAGGTCAAGTTACATTAGCAATTTCAAAATGTCTATTTTCAACTTCATATTATCTTTGCACCATCATGATTTTATATGTAGTAAATTAAAGTTTCATCCCAATCAACTAAACAAACATTTTATACCATTTTCGGAAGAAATGTTTGACGTAACGCTTTAAATTGATATAACTTTTTTTTTATCTATGCACTGATTGAAATGAAACAAACACTAACTGTTAAGTGAAGCTAACCACAGTACATTAGTGAAAACCGCATTCAAATCGATTAAGCCGTATCTGAGGTTAGCGCGCACAAACTTACAGACTTAATTTTTTAAAATCGTTATTTTAAGTTCTATAGCATTCTTAAATACCTCCTGCCATAGTTTTTATAATTTATTTTCCATGTACAGACACCAGTCAGTTACATTTTTAATATAAGATATATATGATTTTATAGATGACTGTGTTTTTTTCTTCCTTTGCTTTGTAGTCATGACCTGAACATTTAAATGATCACCATTTAAATGACTTCCCGTTTGTGTTACAACTGCATGTTTTTTTGGATAATATACCGTTATCATTTAGAGATATTAAAAAACAATACTATGATAGTTTTTTTTAAAAGTAGTTTTGTATATTTGTCATATGGTTCTCCAGAACCAATTTAAGAAGTTAATTTTCAATATCAATAAATTAGTTTTCTATTAATTACAGGGTCATTGGTAAAGCAATACCACTGCCAAAAAATAGGTTCTGTCATAGGCAGATCGAACAGGATGAGGTGATTGCAGTGCATTATAGCGATTACGAGCAGTTTAGCGAAAGTGAAGAGCGTCTGTCTCAGAGTAGCACTGATGTTACACCGCAGAACTCCCCCAGAGCATCCAATGTCGAGTACCTCCATGAACCAAAAATAACACGAGAGAAAATGTCCCTTCACTCAAGGCAAGATGAGGATTTTGTTTTTGATGACGCATTCTCATCTCTCTTACAAATCACACCCATTCAGATAAGAAGTCCATACAGAAGGAGACAAAACCACTCAATTTTAAGATCTGAAGTGGCCTCATCAAGATGGATGAGAGGGAACCGACCTGATTCTTCCGCGAATGGAGGTAGGGGTAGTGCGAAATCGTTTGTTTCATTGGACACTTGGAAATACAGTATTGCCGATGGGAAGCCCCAAAAAGGTAGGGTTGTTACCGCAAGACACAGAGAGGGGGCAAAATTGGAACCGATTTACACCCCTGAACCACCAGTTGATGTGACCAGAAATAATGAACACGCATATGTGAATAGGAAAGTGTCACTTCCGCCATTGTCTATGGAAGAGGAAAGACGTAAAATCGCCGGTGTTGGATCAGCGAAAAGAATTGGGAAATTTAAAAAGACTCAAACAAAATTCAATAGACCATGTTAAAGATAAATTAAGTGCTTTCTCTTAAACATTTAACGTTTATGCATATTACAGTATTTGTGATGTCAACTGGACAAATGTTTTAACTTTGGCATTCTGAAATTTGCAATATTAAAATGTCGTGTTACAATAGACGCGAGTAAGTTTAATCTTTGTTAGTCCTCATTTGTTATTGAAAACTGTATGAAAATCGACAAATTCATAATATAAAACAAAGTCCCTTCGACTTTGTTTTATATACATATACATAAACAATTTGTGTAAATGATATAGTGTAAAAGCCTTTAATAATCTACATTTAATGCTCTAGCTAACTCATAATTATTCGGATTAACGTATGATGTTTCATTGTATTTTTTTTTTTTTCGTTCGTTTGTAAAGGAAATAAGCAATTGCATTTGGTAGCTCATGTTCAGAGTGTTAGAGTATTTGTATTGTAACACAGTAAAAATAATAAGTATTATTTGTAAAATAAAAAAAGTATGTGTAATCTTAATTTTTTTTAAAAATTTGCACATATTGTAGCTATTTTTGTTAATACTTTTTATCTTTCTACCAATCTCAGTTTCTGTTGTAAGACTTCTTTTTTATAGACTTTAAAATTAGAATTTGTATTTTGTAATCAGCAAATGTTATTTGCTTTTTTATAATACCGTTATGAAATTTTACTTATAGATTTAACACAGATCTTCTGTGTCCAAGATAAATTTGTAATTAATGAAACAAATTGATTGAAATATTTAAAAAAATGTTCTCAAGTTTACGATATTTTTTAGAAAGTGATATATATGACACAGTTATATACACCAAAGAATTGTGTGTAATTATTAACTGTTTTCATTTTTCGTTTATTTTTTTAAAGTTTAATTAACACATTATTTAAATCTGTGATACTGTAATTAGGTATATATAATATGTAATGCAAAGATTTAGTAAGTATGTACTTAATAAAATCACCCTAAAAGCATTATCTTTAAATTTAATAACTTTTTATTTTAAATAGGTATAAAAAACAATTGTGCACTCTCACACATGTAGACAATGTTATCCTATGTTTATTCAATAAAACCGATATTTTTCCATCTTATTTATTTGTACATGTTACATATCAACCGATACATGTATCTATAAATATTTACATGTAGATAATAAAAAAAAGCGTAGACTCTGTCCTGCGTCATAAACCTGTTTGTCTTTGAACAGTGGTGGGCAAATATTATTACGTTTTGGTCTTAAATGAAAAATTATTTTTCAAATACGATTGGTACATATATTCCATGCCATTCTTATAGTTACAGCATATGTCTTAAGCAAACTTGCGCAACCTAAATTTATTATAATCATATTTCATAAGTTACGAATGAGTATAATGAAGACAATTATTTACCAAATGCTCATCTATGGTCAACGATGGCATGCTTGATTTGATTAGAATCATCGGTATCAAATAACACTGTGTTGCCAGTTTATTTGGTTATTCTCGGTAGATTTCATATGTAGATGCCAATAGATTTTTATTTTGTAATTTTAACTATAATTTTTTTTTTAATAATTATGTTACTTTTTTAAACAATATTGAATCATTAAAAGGATCACTAAATGGAACATGTGCTAAATAAAACACAGAGTCAAATACAAATACAGAATTTATTTTGATATTTACATTATTTGCATTTTATTAACAATCAACATCAACAATATTAAATAATTTGTCATGTGGTGTGATACATTATGAACAGTCGGGTAATATTACATTCCCCCCCCCCCCCAAAGTCGTGCAGTTGTCATGCATCCGTGCACTCGGCAATATCTTCTTGTACTATCCTTCAAAACCGCGCAAGCCATAATGCGTTTTACTTAACCTTACCGCTAAAATGGAATTGGCGTGTACAATTTTATAAAGACAGTGTCAGAAGTGATGGAGTGTACACAGGTGTCAAGGCTAATGTAATATTACATTGAATTTATGGCAATGCTCATACTGGCGTATTACTGATCCATTACTCCTTAGAATCTATACCAAATCAGGCTAAGAGGGCAACACTTATGCTATCTCTCTCTGTTAGGCTTGCTATTCAGTATACAATCTAAGCAGGATTCTAGTACTTCAAAATAGATAAAGGTGAATTTATCGATTTTTAAGTACTTATTATGGTAACTTTATTGCTTGGCATAACTAACCGGCTCGTATTAAATATTTCGGTTCCCCGTCTATCACTAATTATGTGATTGAAATATCATGCATCGAAAGACTTTATTCCTAGTATCCACTTAAGTCATACAATACAACCCTTCGATAGCGTTAAGCGATTAAAGACGGCTTTTTCAAACCTTGTAAATTGTAATGTTGACACATTAAAATGTGGAAATTACGAGAGAATTGAGCAACTGCGAAGAAAGCTGTGAGCTGGTATGTAGTTGGGAGTTGCCAAATAAAAGAAAACAAGATTTTTAATGCATTCTACGAAAGTAATGGAAACTAAAGGCGACGTTAAAGGTAGCAGCGAAAAAAAGATATATGCTAGAGATAATTGGCAAAACTTTTTACAGAATTGGCAACCCGCGACGCAAAATGTCAACGAGCCAAGATGGCCGAAATTGATTTAAGTTTTGATTCGACACTATCGCACACATACACTGTCCACGTCTTTAAATCATAAATTGTTTTAGTAGAAACTATTTGATGTAGATATAGTATAGCTAATATGCGATGATGCCGATCCAAAACAAGATATCTGTAGACAACTGATCAGTAACGCGATTTTTTCCATTTCTATTTTAGTACTTTCATTTTTACACAATATAAATTTAAATTGTTATAATAATTAATAATTTACCTCACAGCCATCATTATATATTGATACTACTTTAATTAAGAGAGGACTATGTGTGTAACAACACGAAATGGCATCCAGCTTATAAAAAGGGTCTAGCGAATATTCGTATCATAGAGCGAGACTTTTACACACGTATATATTACATAAAAATTTATCATTTCGTTCTAAAAACGTTAACAACCTCAAGCTATTAGCAATAGTCAACAATGTTGTTAATTCTAGGATATAATGCACACAGAACATGGAATTAGTACTACCTAAGTTTGCGAATAGGCATTTATTATTTGTATAACTTTTGCCCATGTTGTCACAGATTTGTGAGAAAGTCGGCGTTGAATCGAAATAGTGTAAGTCAGGAACTAACGCACCACGAAAAAAGAAATTAACTTTTTGTTGATAAGAATTCAAAATTATAACATTGTGCCGGTGCACTAAAATAGAATAGATTAATAAATTTAAAATAGAAATCGTGTTTGTGTTAGGAAATGAAAGGCGAAGGAAATTGAATTATACGCCCGAAGGCCCTTTTATAGATTAATTAATTTAGATTTAATAGACTATAATTAGATCATAATTTAAGGCGACCGAAGATGTTATGAATTTGTCGACGGCAGACGACAAAATAATTGTCTGATTCGGTCGCTATTTTTGACCACGAGTTGGCCGCATAAGGCGGCTTCTCAATACACCTAGCAACAACAGTAAAGACACAAGATACTCATCCAACATACACATTGCACTAACGATACTTTAACAGACCCCAAGCAAACACACGCAGAAGGACTCAGCTATTTTCTCTCTCGATAAGGCGATTATACAATTTAGACTATTTTTAAATTGCACACTGACCCACCTCTATAAACTTTTAATTGCGATAAATATTTGTAATGCTGTATAAAAATATTAAAGGAAAAATTGTCACTTTAGGATTAACCTTAAATATATAATTAATCCAAAATACCTATTAGCGTGTATTTTACATTTTTACAATGAGACCTTCGAATTCTATAACTAGCATACGGTGACCGAAGCCTAATTCACAACAAACTACACACGATCGTACTCATAGATTATAAACTTTAATGCAGTCGTAACCTTCTATTTTAATGCAAAGGAGATGTACATTCAAAAATTCTTACGTAACATACAAAATTTACATTTGACTATATACAACAATCTAGCAAATATTTTTAATTTTTCTTTTTTTTTCTATCGAATGCTGCGGTACTCTAAACGTCAGGTACCAAATTTGGCGTCTACAGGCTCCAGTGGCATGCATGGTACGCTAAGAAATTCGATTAAAACTAAAGGATTATATATAACTTAATATAAGTATGAAGTTGTGATTTCGCCGAGGCACAATATTATTCGAAAGTTCACCTCGTTTGGCCTAGTCCACCTTTAGATATAATTGTATACATTTTTTTTGGACAGACCAATTACGATTCACAAATAAGTAAGCTATCGTGCACAACCCTCTTAAAGTTTATTTGCTTTAAAAAAAATAGCGATTCGCTTTTATTTATTTAAATCATGTTAAAATGTACATATAATAGGTATATACCTATATACGTATATACGTAATAATAAATCTCGAGTCAATGACATCAACAACTTCATTAATTTTTATTTCCCAATATCCATAATCTTATTTTAAATGATTTTCCTGTTTTATATTATCTGTCTTTTTTGTTACAATAAAAAATTGTGTAGAATATTTATTTAAAAGTCGATAACAATGATCACATTTATAATCTTTCTCATGACAACATATTTTAGTAGATTTGTATACGCCAATGGCAACACTGATTTTAGGATATTATAAGGCAGTATATTTAGTATTCATGTTCTTACATATCGTGTCCATGTGTTTTACTCCCTGGGCCTCGTTTTGTACTCTCATGTGGGTAGTTTTGTTTTACGGACTATGTACGCAACTATACAAAAATATGGCAGTATGTTTGCATTCAATTCCTTTATAAACTACGATCAGTATAATTTCCTTTTGGACTGAAATGCAGCTTCACACACACACACATTTTGAAAACTTAAAAAAAATACCCACATTACCTTAATATTTAAGGCCGGCTTTGCCTATACTATTTGAACAATGGCATGATTTTCTACTATGTAGCATGAGAAATATCTTTATATACAGGTGTTTGATAATTAAGATTATTCTATTGGCGAGTCTGGAAAATTTTATAACTATTCGTTGAGGTATTTTTTAATTTCGTTTATTACTTCAACAGGTACTACTAGACGTTTATTCATGTGTTTTTTTATAATTAATGCGAAACTACAGGATTTCCATATTCATCAAACATCTTGTAAATTTTATTTTAGTAAACATTGTGTTATTGATTTACTAAATGGGAAATCCATAGTAATGACTACAAAAATGGTGAGGCGAATAACTAATACCTAGTAAATTCTAAAAAAGTAACCTTAATTAACTGCGAACGGTTGTGTATTTTGTGTTCCGACTAGAATTGTTCCATCTAGTGCAGTCAATTAAAGTTTCACCTTATCTAATACAATCAATAAACTATGAAGAGTCCACAATCGTCAAAGCACCCGGAGTTAACACTAAATACATCGCAGGCTTCAGAAGCCGTATATTCTTTTTAATAACAACGACTTTTGAAAATAATATCACACGTACAGCAAAATTACACTTTGCACTTAGCGTTCCACGCAATATTGCCTATGCAAAACTATTTGCCTATTGAACTTGTAACATATCTGCATTGGCGTACTGTAACTCCAATTTATATTTACTTCAGTTCATTTATTTAGTGTGCAGCGCCTTTTATCACGTCCACTTTGACAATCCCCCGTTCAATGCTGGGAAAAAGTGTAAAAAAAAAAGAAAATAAAAACAAAAAAAAATATTTATTTAAAAAATAAACTTACTAAAAGGTGAATAAAATAAAACTATAGTTAACCGACATTTCGCGTGCAATGACAGACGTGATAGCGAATGTCAGACATAGACTGCACGCAGAAACGTCAGCAGCTACAGATAATCTAACCTACAAAATATACTTACAGATTAAAAATAAACTGAATATTACCAACACCATGAGGGATGGAGCTGTGTGCAGGCCACTACCGTACCGTGCAATATAATTGTACTAAGTGAGTTTAAAGTAGAAAGACTTGAACTATAAATGATAGAGCTTAATGGAGATATTTGTGAATCTTAAAAGTAATGTCAATTAAATCACATTATACTAAAGTGAATGTGTATGATTTTTTTTTCGATACATCAATCAGTCAATGAATATTTAAATGCTTATAATATTCACTATAATTTAGCATTCGAGAAAAAATCCTTAACCATGAATGGTGTGAATATTCTACAGAATAAGGAATGGACGTTTTAAAAACAAGTCATAGATTTATGCAGTACCTTAAACTAATATCTGTCTTGCAATTAAAAGTTTAAAAGGTTTGCTTTCATAAAGATGGAAATATACACCTTCTCAAATAGGTTTTCCTTTTTAAATTGTCTTATGCAAGAACGGAGAACCTACCCATTTGTAAGAATGTGTGCAGTGTCCGTGTGATCCGAAAGATACAGACAGGGCGATGGACTTTAGTTATTTCTTCTGGATCAATATTTATTAGCATTAAAGCACTTTGTTATTTATTCATCGACAGACTTATTTGACACATCGAAAGCTTTTTTAAGTATTTAATAATTTACATTTAGGAACTACCTGTATGTATCTATAGAATTCACGTGTTGCGTACAAGTTCAGTGTGTTGTTAGAAATTATTTTGAATATTTTTGTAGTTATTTTTGTAGCCATACTTTAGAGTTGTGAATTATTGGTACGAGACTCAAACAACGCCCTATAACAGCAGCAGCTAAGCTTAGTGCTCATTGAGCAGTGTGAAAGACAACAGCGTTGCAGTGTACAATTTTAACAAATTTTTAGGAAAGATAGAACAAAAATGAAAATAAAAAGGGCTTAGAAGTGCATCACGGTAAAGACTGTTTTTTCTTCTTAAGCTACGCCAAAAGGCATAGGCTCTGCTTGCGAGTCTCTTGGGCCAGTAAAAAATATAAAACAAACAAAATAAAATAAAAAAAACTAAATCCCAGCTACAATTAAAAACTATACAGAAATATGGTTATATTAAAGTCAGTCAAAATTAAGCTGATGAGATGTGTACAGTTTTCAGTCGTAGCCGGGTTGTGAGGGTTGTGTTTGCGGGTTAGGGTAGGATTGTCCGTGGGGCGCGACGGGCCCTTTAGATGTAGGAGTAGGGCCCGTCGGTGAGGGCGCTGCACAGCAATAGTCAGGAGGCGTCGTCCTT
>DWLR01001843.1:0-16957 GCA_018246295.1 Papilio alexanor hazarajatica
TCACAAAAAAGAATAACTTAAAACAAATTTAAAAACACAATAAAGTAACTTAAAATGTACACCGAAAATATAAAAAAGTCAAAATCAAAACATGACGGCTGCTTGTTTTAGTAGCAAGACGCATGCGTTGTTACGTAGGTGCGTCACAGGATGGTCTTGTAATTGGACGATGCAGTGGAAGAGACCTAGCGACACATATCGTCGCTAGGACAACCGATGACTACCTTAGCAACCGTGTCTTAAAATTATCACATATATTTTTTTTCGTGAATGCATATGTAGTGCATAGCTACTTTGGGTCATACGCATCCTGTTATCATCAGTGTATTTTTGCCATATTGCCTAACATTTGGGTATTAAGAAAAATCCACCACTGCTGGTCATACTTAAAGGAGTTCGAAGAACAAGTATCCCCAGATCGACCTTTGTATTGCTTCTTGAAAATGTTATTATCGCTTGTACTTGATTTCACCTCGTTGAGGTCACGAGACCACGTCAAAGAGCCGACCTGAAACGCATCGTTTAACTTAAAAAAACTTGATAATATACATAAATATCATACATGATCTTTTAATGTTTTTTAACAAAAACAAAACCGTCTTTAACTTTATAATATAATTAATGGATTTTTAAAGGATGCGAAATAGATAATAAAAACTTTTTGACACATGCAGTCTATTGTCGAAATTAATGAACCATTTTGGGTATATATTCGAAACCTAAGGTCCAACCACATTCAAAATTAAATGAAGCCAATTTGCGCATGTCCCCATTCCAAGAAAAAAACATTTTTGAAATCGGTTCGGATGTGATGAAGATCTGAGGTAACAAACAAAAAAAAAATACAACCGAATCTTTTTTTATTGAAGTTGGTTAAAATTAGATATCATGGAGATACTGTTAAGTCCGTTACCGAATTTAATTCCTTGTAAGTTATTAATCTACTCTCTTTCCATGTAGAAGATGACAATAGGGCGCTATTAGATAGATTGATAGAATGTATATTAAACATTAACAAGCCTTCTACACATAAATATTAATTCATAGTCAAGTACAGCAACCATATTGTGGTTTACTCTGTTCCTGAATATAAATTAGCTATGACATTTAGCGTAGCGGACAGAATATCTACGTACACATCTTGTTGGGGAAGACATTAAATTCAAGCAGTTAAAACTAATATTCCATGTTTTTCGGTGTTTTGTTTAACAAATAAGTTTGTTAAGTTTGACATGATACGTTAAATCCGTATTTTAAATAATGTTTATTAATATTATAGAATTTTAAATTTAAATTTAATATTAAAATTAATTAATAAAATAAACAAAAATAATACTTACTATTATTACCCCCAACATTAGTATTATCTGCGATGTTTAGGCAATTTCTTTATTTCAATAGTTTTTTTTATCAGAATGGTCTCTCGTATTGGTAATTTATCACTATGCTTTGATAATTGACTAATTATTCACTTTGATCGTAACATATATATTATTGCTGTTGTTATCATAAATTGCTTAGCTGGAGACAAAGAAGATTAATTAACGCATTAAACTGATCAGACGAGCTTTAACAGCGAACATAGGGCGCCATAGAAATTCACTATCGGCCTTAATTAGTAAATTGTGTGACAAGATCAATACAGTGGACGGAAATCCCATCCAATTGTCCAAGAGCTTATCTTGAAGCTGCAGCTTAATGTGATTACAACAGGTGGTTTCTTCTCGTGCAAGCATTGAAAAAACTAATATTAACTTTAAATCAACTAATTACTTTGTCTTTATTCTAAGTACTAACTTTAATAGATTGGAGGAAGAACTGGGCTTGGCAGGTGAATACAGAATTCCCATGTGTTCTATAATTTCAATAATGATCCTGATAAATGTTTAACTAGCTATACCCTAGTTAATTAATTAATTTATGTGAGATAAACAGAAACAATAGAATTAAAATTTAATGTAAAGTAAAGAGTACAGAAAAATAACAAAGTTTTCTTACTATCGTCTCACTGAGAACATATAGGTAGTTACTCGCTTGATTGATTGAGGTAAACACTAAAACAAAAACATAAAGTAATATGAAAAAGAGAGAGAGAGAGTAAAGTAGCTAGAGGTATTAAAAAATTAAAAATACGAAGAATAAAAGAAAGTAGAAAAAGGAGAAAGGAGCAAAAAGGTGGTTACTTAGTTACGAACCACTTTATTAATTGAGCTTGAGAAGACGGCGCGGAGAGTTTTGGTTTTTAGGCACATGAAAAAAATTTTGGACCTGGTTACTTTGGATGGTGTTTGTAAATCTAGTTTAATTAATAACCCGGGACAGATAAAGAGATTTACTTAATTTGTAATGGATATGTTTGTCAAATGTGGGTTTAATGCCCATACATATCATATTTATTGATAATTATTGTAATATCGATTGTTTATCTTACTTGTTAGGGTAATTTTTACACCACGAGTACTAGATTCGTTGGTCTAGTCGTAGTATTGTTTTATCTTAATCGACGAAGACATATTTTAGTTTATATGTCTTGTCAGGCGATTTAATTCAATACACTTATTTTACTACCCTGCTAGGACATTACTAATTATTTGTTTATTACTAGTAATTGGCAGTTTAGAAGGGCTTCCTAATACAAATATCACAACAGAATAAAGAAAATGAATAAAAACCAATTCAATAAGCTTACAATGAACAATTAAAAGACATTTATTTAGCGCAAATTCTTCTTCAACATCCATCCATCTCAGCCTATGAACGTCCACTGCTGGACATGGGCCTCTCCCATTGATCGCGTCTTTGGGAGGGATGATCGTCACGCTTGGCAGACATGTTGGCGATCGCAGTACGTTCCACCGTACTGAGAAAAGGCTGCTGCTGCCAGACCTGCGGTGGTCTTTACATCTAGACGCAAGACAAACAGACATATTAATGTACACAAATGTACACCAAAGCATCTTACCAACCGCATCAATCGGTCCGTCTTCTTCAATATCGAATGTAGATAATAAAGGGAAGTATTAGTATGTGCTAGAACTTAAATAATCGACATCAACAACTGTCGATTATTTAGCTTTCCGAAAATCGTCCCAGCTAGATACTAACTGTAGTGTTAAACTTATTTTTTCAAAGCAAAAGTACGAGCTGTTAGCACGTACGGATTGGTAGTTGCCGGCAGTTTGTCACATCGACAAAAAAGTAGATCCATTTTAAACTAAATTTTTATAGTTTCTATAGTTAGTTAAGTGTAAGAGGATAAAAGGAAAGGATAAAATGTAGCTTTAGATATTATATACCATATTCTCGGAAAAATACATAATGTAGAATATTTGATCATTTCTAAGAATAGTCATTTTTTTTAAAGTCGCAGAAATCTACATAAATCAAGAGCTAATGCATTTCACCGCTACTAAATACGAATTATGAAGTAAAGTATAAAAATATCAAACAAAAATATTCTATTACCACCAGGTTTTGAACAAATACTGGGATAATAAAATAAAGATTTAAGTAATAATAAATAATAACGCCTGTGAAAAAGTTTTAGCCAACAACAATTCAACTGATGAAAAAATTGCCGCAAGCTCTTTATGAGTACTTCAGATTATATTAATACTGTATTAATATTGTTATTATTATATTGTTCGATGACTTATGGTTTTTTAAAATGTGAAATTTTGGTAGCTAAATATTCGTTGAGTATATATAATTTTTTTTATATTTATATACCAATACACTGTTTCAAATTATTTGGCCATTACCCTAAATTATATTTTTATCGGAAATGTTGTATGCAATTTGTATGTGGAAATTATGAATAAATTTAAGTAAAATTGTGCA
This sequence comes from Papilio alexanor hazarajatica, assembly GCA_018246295.1. NCBI lineage: Eukaryota > Metazoa > Arthropoda > Insecta > Lepidoptera > Papilionidae > Papilio > Papilio alexanor. The sequence goes on from DWLR01001843.1 coordinate 3,841, forward strand.
ATATAGATAGCTCATGTTATAAGATAATGTGAGAAAAATTTAGATTTCGAATATTTTATTTAATGTTTTATTCTTTACGAACTTTAGCGGAAATTGTGTACCTTTTGTTTATAGAGTGTGTCTTCATTTTAAACAGCGTATAGTATATGTATATCAACGACAATAGCTTAGTGTAATCGAATATCTGTTATTGAAGAAACCAATATTTCGGCTATCACAAACAACTACAAATTGGGATAAGTGGCTGAGTGCCTAATTTCGTCCTAAGGGTTTGATTAGCGACACTTCATATCGCCGTATTTCTATTTTTCGAATTTTCTATACACGAAACAAGACTTTTTTAAGACAAATTTTTAACAAGTGACAAGTCGACAGACAATTTAGCTGTCAGGTTCTCGTTTGTTACTACGGAGAAAAAGCTATTGCCGTCTCCGTCTTAGCAAATAAAATGAAATGCACTGAATTTAAAGCTGTTATAAGTATTAAATAATGATTTAAAAAATAAATAGTACAAGCCTGCTTAGAGTCCTGAAAACCAAAAATTGGTAAGTTTGTTTTAAATATTCAAATTTATATTTAATAAAAAAAAAAGAATTGACATTCGACTCAACTTAGTTTATAATGGATACCGCGATTTATTTGAATTAAAACTAAACAACGTAATGTGCCTTGCAAAAAGTGATGAAGGTAAAACCCATATTGGGTTGGGGTGCAGTTATATGAAAATAGTTTTTTTTTTCTTTTTAAACAATAATCTTTACTGTTTACATTTTTAATACAATTTTATTAAAAAGACGTTCTACTCGAGAACGTAAGTATACAAAGAAAATTGAAGAACGTCTAAATAATGATGAAGTTGTGAACAGTTTGTTAGCGTAGGACTTCTTTAAAAATAATTGAAACCTGACAAGTGTAACACTGCAAATGGCCGCTCAACAATCCCCCCCCCCTTCCCCCCGAACCCTGAACTAAGAACTTCTTCATGATATTACAGGCATTAACACCACTCTCCTCTTATAAGAGAACTTTTATCGAATCGTAAACTGCTCGGCAGAGGGTTGAGCACTTCTGATGTTCTTGGGACGTAAACTTAAATATCATAGAACGTCTTAATCTTTACTCTAATTTAAACAACGGGATAAGCACGTAGTTGCAGTATTTGATTCGGTTTGTTGTTTCAGTTAAATTTAAATCGACATTTAAGCAGAACTTACTAACTAAAATTATAAACTAATTGTACCAAGTATGTTTCCATATTATGTTTTATAAGGAACTATAATTCTCATTGACATATTAAAGTTCTTAAGTCGTTCTTGTTTATTTTTTCTTATGTCAGAAGAATCACGGTATCACAAAATTAAACTTTTCCCAATTCTAGTAACATCTTTTTCTTTCGGGCCAGCTTTCTATTTCTGCAAAAGGCGCATTACATCAGTATTCTTCCAGACATTATGAAAAGTTTAAGCGCAAAAAGTGAATAGGGTCGAAGCTTTGACTAGCCTTTTGTAAGTAACGCAGAGGCAGGGAGCAGAATAAATGTGGCTTCTTTGATTATTTCCTGCTGCGGGTGTGCATCCATTGAAGGCATAAATCTGTCTTCTTATTTTTTTTTTGACTCGTTTAATTAAGTAACACGCGATGCTTGCCTCCTGCTGTTGCCCGCGACTTCCTCCCCCGGGAACTCAATATTGATGTATCTATATGTAAACTAAATGTAAGCTATATGTTTATATATCTGCATGAAAAACATTCCGCAGAAACCGTACATTTTTCCAGCATAAAATCCTAAGTGATGTTCAAGACTATAATCTATCTCTGTGTCAAATTTCGTCCACATCTGTTCAGCTTGTGTGGAGTTACCTAGTAACAAACGTCTATCCAAACATTCGCATTTATAATGCAATATTTTTTTTTTACCCTCCGTAATTTTTATTTTATAATAAATACTATCCTACACCTATACGACGCAGGTTGGCGCAGTGGCATGACACTTGCCTGTCGCGCCGCGTCGTCGTGGGTTCGATTCCCACCCAAGACAAACATTTGTGTGCATGAACATGTCTGTTTGTCTTGTGTCTACCCAGACCGTCTTTACACCCGTAAAGACCTCCGGAGGACGAGCAGCACCGTCCTTTTCTTAGTACGGTGGAACATACTGTGATCGCCAATCCGCCTGCCAAGAGTGGCGATTATGGCACATTTCCCCCCAATGATGTTGCAGTGGACGATCATAGGCTGAGATCACTATCCTATATCCTTTCCAATACCTTAAAGAATATGTGTGCAAAGTTTAATAATTATCGGTTAAGTAGGTTTTACGAATACCCCCTACCCCTTCAACCCTTTTTTTCGTAATATAATGTAGCATATTTCCTTTCCTAAGATCAAATCTATCGTTTTACCAAATTTCCTTAATATCAGTTTACAGTGATTTAGGCGTAAAAGCGTAACAGACAGAGCTACTTTCGTAATTATAATATTAGAAGGTATTACGAGAAGTTTAAGAATTACAAGAAAGAAAAAGTTATTTATATATTCAGTTCTTTTTTAAATTATTACCTAACCTAAATAAATAACAAATGTAAGCATTTTATTGCTGGAAAAAAATACAAAAACACAACGACAACCTAACAAGTGCATAACAAAAAAAAGAGACAGTTATCTTGAATTACGTCCATTTATCTTAAATCGCCACATACTTTTAGTGAGACGGGATTTTTTTACGCATTATGTGACAGACTTCTTAAAAGATTAAGATTATCCAAGGTTATTTTGTTATTTTTGAGGAGTAAAAAAGAACATATTTTGAAAATCCTGATAACAGGTGTGAATATTAATTTTTAAATTTACCAAATCCTATTTTTTATTATTTCATGCCATCTAGCGACCAAATGAAGCAACACTGTAAAAATTTTAAATCAAATTTTTTCGCCCGCTTTGTGATAAGCACGAATTCCCGTCAACCGAAACGTCCAACCTAAGTAGATCCGTGATCAGCCCACTTAGACAAAATAGATTGAAGGTCAAGTTACATTGGCAATTTCAAAATGTCTATTTTTAAAATTGTATTATCTTTGAAACATCACCATTTTAAAGAATATCATATATAGTAAACTTAAATTGCATCCTACTAAACAGTCATTTTATAGTATTTTTTCTGAAGAAATATTTAACGTAATGCTTTTATTTGATATAATTTTTTTATTTAAGCACTGACTTAGATGAAACAAACACATAACTCTAACGATTGGAGCTAATTACAATATACGTTGTTGAAAACAGCATCCGAATCGGTTAAGCCGTTCCTGAGAGTAGCGCGCACAAACTTACAGACATACAGACAAATTTTTAAAAAATCGTTGTTTTGAGTTCTATAGCATTGGTAAATACCAACTGCAATAGTTTTTATAATTTATTTTCCACGTACAGACACAATCACTTACGATTTTATTATATGTATAGATTTTCGAAAAAAAAAGATGGTATCTTTCATCATCTCATGGATGTATGTTCATCTTATGTTTGAGTAGAAATTACTATAAGTATCCCGCAAAAATCGAAGAGGTAGAGAAGAAAACTAACATTCATATTGCAAAGCATTTTCTGATTAGTTATAAGGCAGTTGTGAGATGGCTGGCTAAAACCCAGTATTTGGCAACTTCGTACCGTACACTCTGAGTCTCCTACCTTTTTCTATATCTAAGTTATAGTTTAAAGACTTTTAAAGGTTTTAAACAAAACAAGCTAAATATTACTTAAAAAAATAAGCCCTGACACCTCACTCTTTAAGATCAGTCAGGCAGTTTAGGCTACAGGAGCACACACTTACATAGTTACATAGTTACATAGTTACATAGTTACATAGTTAATCAAAAAGATAGCAGCGATATTAGAGTATTCATTTTTTTAACTGTGAACAATGTTAGATGTGTCATGTATTATCGGTTCCAAGAACTCAAGGAAGTCTCGCTGAACCGACGATAAAATTATCCGGTCGCGTTATTATTAAGGTGTCGGCATTTTTTTTCGAAAGGTATAATAATCACATCAGACGACACTCGGAGATAGGTCCTACTGGGAACCGTGACAGATGATGTTCGGGGAATAGGCGACGCGTTTAATTCGTGACGGAACAGACGTCTTCCTTACCACGGTGTTAGAAAAATGAAAAAAAAAAGAAGTTAAATAAATAAGTCCCAAATCACTTTTATTTAAAAATATATTTTATGATTCAATGCAACCTTTACTACCAAACTAAATAGAATATTCTTATTTCGTATTTCATTTTATGTTGTGGATTTCCCACTAGGTGAGGGCAGGGTACGACCGGTTGGCACAGTAGTAAGACATTTGCTTTTCACGCCGCAGGTTGTGGGTTCGATTCCCAGTGAGGACAAACATCTTATGTGCATGAACATGCCTGCGTTTTGTGCCTGGGTGTAAAGACCACCGGAGGACGCACAGCAGCGTCCTTTTCTTAGTACGATAGAACATACTGCGATCGTCAACCCGCTTGTCAAGCGTGGCGATTATGGCACATGTGATCAATGGGGGAGACCAGCAGTGGACGATCATAGGCTGTGGTGTGTGTGGTGTGGTGATGGCAGGGGACCGATTTTTGATCGACCGGGGGAGACCTGCGTCGAGCAATAAACATCTCTTGTCCTTCTATCTGTTGATACCTAGTTTAGTTAATATGTGACTAGAGGATAATTGCTGAAGATTTTATCAAATTCAACACTACCAACAAATATGTTTGTTCTGATTTGACGCACTGAATGATCCATGATCATGATGATCTGGATGGCAGGGATCCGATCTTTGTGACTATCAACGTGGGAGGTCAATGGCTATTAGCTGCAAATGAAGACTATGTTTACTAGTTGTATGAGTACAATCCAATACGAATATGCAAAACGCTAAGTAACATTGATGTAAGGTACCCGCATTCACGATTTAAATTACAACAATATTTCACTGAAACATATTCAGTAAATGTGCAAAGAGGAAAGTTTACGAAAGAAATTTATGAAATGGATCAAACGGCTCGGAGGCTCGGATACACAAATCGACGTGCAGTTTAAGTCATAAGAGGTTTGATTCAAAAACTATAAGAGAATGCTTCAAACAAAAATAATACGTGTTTCGAGGACTAAAATATAAATAATATAATAATATAAATGCAACAATTTTTTTTAAAGAAATACAGATAGTATAGATATACTGATGGATTAGTAATTAAACAATTTAGAGTCCAAAACAACCTAATTTTCTACACGGTGACAATACGCTCACGAAGTAACAAATGACATATTTCATATTACGACAAAATTTTAAGAACTTTGTGAAAATGAGGATATCACAGTAAAATAAAACTTGAGACTTAAGATTAACTTAATCTACGTAATATCTTCTACAATTAAATTTACTATCAGTTTACGTTCCCTAATGGTCTAAGGAACCATTTGATAATACAAACATCGTACAGGCTTATTTTAATTAACGTTCTTCTAGTTAATTATTTTAAATTATTTGAAGTATGTTTTATGAAATGGTGCAAAAGTGCATTTCGCGTTTTCACGTCATCGGCCGTGAGTTCCGAACTAACCAACAAAAGCTAGTAAGTAATTTTATGTTAAAATATTACCGGGGGACCCTTTAAATTCCACAAAAACATAGCAGCATTATTTATTTATTAATTTTATTTATTTATTTTTTTATATATTTATATTATATATATTATAAAATTAATTACAATTTTAAAAGTACTAAGGTACGCCACATGTCTTGTTTGGATCAAGGAGAAACAAATAAAACCGAACCAAACTGGATTCAATCACGTACCCCCGAATGAGATTAAAAGAAAATATCATCTATTTGTTGATCGCTTAAATATCACTTGCTTATTTCACTTGGACACCATCCGTGTAATCCTGTGCGGGCTGAAGTAAAGGATTCAATCACTTTGCTCTTCCGATGTTCGGGACCTTAGCCCTCGGTAGGACGTGTAACGTACGGTACCTTAGTTCAAATGTGCATTTTACCTGACCACTAGTTCCAACCCAACTCGATGTAAGTACAAAAATATGAACAAATTTACATATTTTGTAAAGTAAGAAATATCCGATGTATCAAGAGGAAAATCGGATGTATCAAGAGGAAAGAAAAATTTAAATGCTGAATTTGAATGACATTATTTTTATTTAATAATGTCTATCTATTTATATTTAAACGCAACCTAAAATACATTTACATAAAAGTATTTATAATTCTATATTAAAAGATGGTTTAGTAAAGCTTATGTATTATAGAGATAAGACAAAACATTATAGAGATAATAATCTGATGCTTCATTCTCCTGTCTTTTTCCACACCGTTTCCTTCTTCCACACCTTGCTATCAACTGTCATTTCAGTAGTCACTCCTTTCTTGCTCATGTCATTCTTCATATAGATTATCTATCTTTTCTTAAGTATTCTTTTCCTCTACACAAAATATCCTTCCACATTCAAACTCAATTATTCTTGTCCATCCTTCTTGTTTCCATCCTCATGACATACCCATACTATGCTAATCTCTTGCTAAGCATGGGCTTATTTGGGCTTATGTATTAACAATTACCAGAGTTATAAGTAAGTAGTTATGGTTTTTGTATTGGATATTACACTTATAGCCATTTTTGTGCCAACCAATAGCCCGAATAAAACCGACCTAATAAACATATAAACCAGGATGATACATTATTTAACTTGACATATTCACACAAGTCAAGATCGGTGACAAGGGAAATGACAACAATATGTGTTATTTTTGTTGGATGTTAAAAATTAAACATTCAATTTCAATTAACTATCTCCACCTCAGCCTATGATCGTCCACTGCTGGACTTAGGCCTCCCCTATTGATCGCATCTTTGGATCGCTGCTGCCCGTCCCTGTGGTCTTTATATCCAGACTCAAGACAAACAGATATGTTCATGCACATGAATGTTTGTTCTGTGTTGGAATCGAACCCACGACCTGCGGCGTGAAAGGCAGGTATCTTATATCTGCGCCAACCGGTCAGTCCAATAACTAACTGGTTTAAACACAAATAGTTCAATAATTCAAGGGCAATATGTAACAATGGGAAATGGAACAGTTTAGGTAAATAATTAATAAAAATTAAAGGTATTATGTCATGCTATCTAAAAAAAGAATATCAATATGGCTCACTCAATCAAAAACAATTTATTTGTTTACATCTTCACTCATGCTAAAGGCCTTCTTAAACCTCTCTCAACTGTCTTAAGATTCAGTCAGCATGTTAAATCTATAATATAAACACTATTTGTTCAAATCGATAAAAGTAGCGACGAAGATAATTTAATAGCCCGCAACAACCAAATCTGTTGCACGAATGGCCCGCTCGACCGGTGAAATACCACGATCTTCTTCTTTCCTTGTCACCCTTTTCTAATAAGGAAAGGTTGGAAAGAGAAAGAGGACTTGACGGATAGCTAGTAGAAGGAAAATGCCAATTTTTCTGTCTATTCCCTCCTTTGTCTTTTCAAGGTAGGCAACGCACCTGCAACTCACAAATGCTTGGTGCAGTTGTCTATGGGTAGCGGTCACTACTTGCTTGTTGCCTGCTTAGGTGACTACTTGCTTTTTGACACCTACTTATATTTATAAAAAGCAGACTGATTGTTTCAAGTCCCAATTTAAAATTATGTAATTTTTAAATAAATCAGAGAAACAGAACAGGGGCCGCAACCACAAGAATCTTAAAAATTATTATTTTTTTTTGGTAAAAATTCCCAATTTTTTTCTGGAAAGACAACTTATGCTTCTAATATTGATAAATTACTATTAATCTATTTATAATATAGCTATTTGAAAAAATGTATTTACATTTTTTTTCAAATAGATAGCCTAAAAATATGTTTACAAGAATTGCTCGTTTTATTTTGTAAGGTTCACTTCACTTAAGTATATTTAGCAATTTCAATACCATAACGTGTGTGTTTGTGTGCGTGTGTATGTATGTATGTATTTCAACGAGTTAGTGCACCTATGTACTATACCGATATAAGTAAATAATGGTGAATAAAATACGTTTTCGTAGCTTCACAACTCTGAATTAACAATGCACCGCGCCCGTATGTTCGACAATAGAAATTATTCAGTCGTTTGCCGTACTCTATGCTCACGAGTATACCCTAACTGTAAACGTGTAACGGTGTTCGAAGCGACTTACAGCTGAAGTGGAGAAAATGGACAATTTAGGCTTCGTTGAGGATGAAATACCCGTTGCAAGAGTTACTTTCACGTGCGATCGCAGATTCGTCGCATCGTACATCTCGGGAAGATTCGCAAGAGTTGGCGAAAGTTCACAACACAACTTTATTCCGTCTTATGTTTAGTAAGTAAACCTAGCAACTAAAATGCCAAAAAATATTTTATTAGTAGTTCAGTAATTAGTGAATCTATGTTTACCACTTAAGGTACATATTACAGATTTTTTTAAATTTCGAGGGTTTTTAAATACTAAAACAGTAAATAATTCACTTTTATCTATCAACATAAATAGAATTTAGATAATTACATTGAAGTTTTAGTATTTATTTACGCATTTAACACTGTATTTATTACTATCTATTGTTTCTATTTTTTTTTTATCTATTCATATACAATTAAAAATTACGATTATTTGGTGGATTGCTTATATCGCTTTTGCTCGCTATTATCGAATTGCAATTATAAAAGAAAGTTGATTTTATTATCATGAACCGGGGACTAGTCCAGTACAAAAACGTATATTTGTTATTTTCAAACAAAATAAAGCATACTACAATAAGTGTAATTTTGTACCTTGGCTGCGAATCAAAGTTCAAGGTTTATATATATACATAACAGATTTATATTTAATGTATATATTAGATAGTTACCAATTGCCGTTTACATTTGAAATTTCCACGTGAACCAAGGCAAGGAAACACAATATTTTTTTGCAAATATATCTAAAAATATATCTTTTAAATATATATTTATTTAAGTACGTATCCATCTAAACGTGGGTACATTGTCTAAGATGGAATTTTGGTTTTCCTCCTACATGTCTCATTTAAGATACGATATTTTATTTGAATGATAAGATAAGACGTAATTACATTCTCCTATTAATGTAAGCTGTGACTTCTCTATCCTTTTCGAGTTAAGTATCTAATTTACCATACGTGGCATTCTACTTGGTGAATAGAGGGATAAATAAAATATATTTAAGAAAGTTTTAGCGTTTTAAAATCTGAGGCATCCTGTGTAGCCGTTTAACCATACGACCAACATCGAGATATAGGTGCCGCTAACGAAGGTCACGAGGTGCATACAAATCATTACAATATAAATTATTATATTAATCGTTTGCACTAGAGGCCTTCTAACTTGCGCAAACCAGCAACTCGAGACGATTTCGCCAAATTAGAGAAACATTTTAAGAGTACTTTGACCAATTTATTTATTTTTCAATGTAATTAGATTTGGTATGATATTTCGTAAATCAATGCACTAGATACATCCTAGGTTCGGGACACATATGTTACTTCTCGCCGACGTCCAGACGTATTACGGTCAGAGAAAACCTTACAGTACCGTTTCGGCCCTCTAAGTACTATGTGCAGCTTTTCATTGAGTCTGATGTCAACGGTATGCGACGTAGACGCTTCAAATCTGGCGGGCTCTATTTCGGCGTCGCTCGAGCGTGAAGGATTAATATATCAATATTAATTAGTTATTATAATTATATCCAACGTCAACTACTCTTCAGTTGTATAGCACGAGATTCTCTTTTGTTGCCCTTTTCTCGTTGTCCTCAATGAAAAAGATTCATTTTATTCGGGATGACGATGACGAAAAAAGGCGATAATTAACAACAATGTGGTCAAAAAAAAAATACGGAAAACATTAAATAATATAACAATAAAAATAATATTACCAATTAAATTTACGGAACAACAATTCTTATTGTTACGTAAACGGTATTCGGATGGATATTTGCTCCTATATGACCTAGGCAAAAATTACAATATGGATACCGTTGAAACTTTGCTAAAAATATATTAATTTTTCTGTCTATCGCCTACTCTGTCTATCAAAGATAGGCAAGGCATCTGCAACTCGCAAATACTTGTTGCAGATGTCTATGTAGCGGTCACTTAGGTGACCGCTTGCTCGTTTGCCACCTTCTTGTATGAAAAAAAAGCTTATATATAATAATAATAACAAGGCATAATAATAATAATGCATAAGCTATACATAAATTGTGAAAATAGAAGATAAAAGTTGGGTAAAAGTGTCATTTAAGTTGAAAAATCTCTACTTTAAATTGGCTACATTGACATACGCTGTATTTGCGTTGGTTGTTGAAGTTAAAGTACGGCGATATTGTGTCTTCTAAGCCCTTGAAAGAAGACAACAACGGAAAATAAAACAAGTTCAAAAACGAAACAAAAAGGAATTAAATTAATTCTTATCATATTTAATATAGTTATGGCTGCTGATATTTGCAGTGTATACATTTTAGTAATGTTATCAGCACGCTAGTCAACATAACATTATTGTCAGTCACTATCAGATCAACATCAAACATCCTGCTCGCGATGATTAAATCATAACTAACAACTAGTCATTTTATGATATAATTTTGCATCGAAGATGTCTATTCTATACTAACATTATAAAGAAGAAAGATTTTTCCAATTGTGTCCACTGTCACTACTCAGCAGATTTTACAATTAATAGTAATATTATTATTGATTAATTCTTTCATTATACTGCATTAGGTAGTATATAACTACCTAATGATGAAAGTATTAATCTATAATAATAAACTTATGATGAAAGAATTTAGAAACAGTAAATATCATTGTAAATTGTAGATATCATTATCCAACAAGATGGACCGATTATCTGGTCATGATTGCGGGAGTGCATTGGATGAGGGCGGCGGTGGACCGATCCTTGTGGCGATGTGGGCGATGCCTACGTCCAGCAATGAACGACTATACGCTGAAGAAGAAGAAGAAGTTACATTATCTAGAAGTACTATGTTACATAAAAATAATTACTCACGCCTATAATCCAAAGGGGTAGACGGAAATTACGGATTACCACTTGGCGCGACCTGGCAAACGTCTCTCGCTTCTTCTACACCCATATATATGAATATACATGTTCGTCAGTTACGGGTACTCCTTTGAAATAAATATTAGATATGATTTATTTCGCTCGTTGAAAAATTCTTTAACTAATGTAATAAATTTGAAATAAAACGTACAGTTGAGTTCCTTGGCGGTATTCCACTTACAGAAAAATTGCTTTGTTCCTTGCGACAAGCTAAACTTCGCCTCGTCCTTACAAATAACCAATTAGGGTGCTATCGATGTTTTGATAAAATGAAATAAAATTTGTGGCGTACCTGCACTGTACCCCTGACTATTCGCTGACTTTGTTTTCCGCTCTGGAAATTTTACGACTATTGCTATTCAGACGAATTCATTATTTCTGATTAGTCTATTATTACAACATTGACCGAACTTCTTTCGTCCTAACACATTAAAAAGTGGCATCTTATTGTTTATTGATTCTGCGTCAACATCTCAAGGCGTACGAAACGTTCAAACGATTGTCTTTTTTAAAGTGGAATACTGCCAAGGAACCCGACTGTACCTCCATAAATACACTAGTCGACATTGTCTAATACTAAACTGTTTTTCGAAGATAAATTAAACATTTTAGATACTTGATAAAAACCATGTTTTATGAATAAAAGCGTAATTTTAGGTTTATTTAATAAATAGATTAAAATAAGATTCAATAGTAGAAAAAAATATTACTTAAGAATGAAAAAATGGTGTAAAATAAAAAATAAATTTTAATTTAATAATTACTCAACAGAATTTAGACTGTAAACTTATGGAAAAAAATTATTCGTATGATATTCAGTAGTCAGTTGAACCTCCTAAAGCATTAACTAAGGCTCTGAATCGATTTGGCATGCTGAACATCAAATTGTCTATTGTGGTCTGTGAAATTATGCACCGTGTCACAGTCTGTCTCAGTTTCTGAGCCCATTTACACCATCAGTCCTGACTTTAAGGGAGCCTATAAATAAATTTAAGCCCTAGTTTCGCCTTCAGCACTACTTAAGCGTCACCTAAAGTCTTAAGCGGCCTCTCGAAGATGGATATGGTTCTATATTCGGCCTTTTAGCGCTAAGCGACAGTTTATTTGTTGCATTATTGTTCGTATTTAATGTGAAATAGTAATTGTTAAATTTAGTTTATTAGTTTATTATTAACTTTTACTTACATTGGCACATACTTATTTTGAGAAACGGAAGTTTTTTTACACAATATGTGCCAAAAACTTTCTCTTTTATTCTTTTTCGCTCTCAAGCGACCAAATTAAACAATTTCATAAATATCTTCAAAGTTTATGTGGGATTAAAAATGAAAAACTTCGCTTATTTCGTGTTTTCTTATGATACGCCTTATCAATATTTTTTTTGCTCTAGTTTTATTAACGATGTAATAAATAACTATAAGTACGATTTCACAATAGAATAATCTGACACTTTGGTAAGTCGGAAATCAGAAATAGGTAGTCCCTAATTTGTTGCAAATGAAATTAGTTAAGGAACTGATTTAGAGAGCAACTTAGCTTAAGGAACTCTTACTAAGAAAGACTTTATTGAGTTGGTGAAACCTGGCATTAAACTTTGTTTATTGGTGTGTCTATAATAAATTATATTACGACATGTATAAATACATATATTTGAGAGCGATGTTTTATTAGTCTCGTTTGATTGACAATCGCAAGGCATTTAAACAAGTAAATATTTGATATCGTCAGCAAATGTATAATTTATTGTAAAGAAATTTAGTTCCTAGCATACTGGATGACCTAAATCGTAAGTTTAAATTGCCGCAACGCTAGACGTTCTATTACACGTGTTACACGTTTAGCGCATGTGTTACCGTCAATTGGTAAACATCGTTAGTTTAGAACAGTGTTTCTCAATCTTTTATTTGTCGCGGCACTTATTTAACGATTTAAAAATTTGGCGGCACACAAAAAAA
>DWLR01001844.1:0-16955 GCA_018246295.1 Papilio alexanor hazarajatica
GTGACAGAGATAACGCTCTACGAACTCGAATTTTTTCCTCCAAAAATCGATGTGTAACATTTAATTGCCGCTTACTACATAGTAAGCGGCATTTGCCGGAATTTGCCTTTTATCTGTATGTAAAAGGAAAATTCCTTTGTATTTCCAATCATTTTGTTGCAGTATTTTGGTGTGCAGTTAAATATTAGCCATTGTGTAAAAAATATTGTATACAAGCTTTACCTTTGCGGGCGCGCACGAATTCTCGAGGCGGGCTGCGCGCAACGGGGTGGTCCTACAATCGTATGATATATTACATATTATCATGTACATACATATGTAAAGGTTTGAGCAGGGTTTAGGCCGTATTAGTTTTCAACCTCGTCGGATATGATGATGCGAGCGCCGAGTGCTGTCGAACATTACCTAATTCTAAGTTCCTAGATATTTTAGTATCACAGGAGTTTGCGATGGCCGTACTGGACGCTTGGTACGCAGTGTACTTTGTCTCATTTTAACATTAGATTTTAATTTAATATATGAAATTAAATTGTTTTGATGTGTTTTAAAGTATTATGTTTTAATATTGAATCTCTTACATTCTGGATGTAAGGCGTTGCGTTACGCGATCAGCAGGCGTAGCGCCGCGCGATTTAACATTGCAAAAATGTCAAATGGTAGTTTTGTATGTTTGTGTGCTACGTTGTCGCGATAATCTGTTACGCATTTCGTTTGCTCTCACGCAGGACAACGGGTGAGATGACTGTGTAATGCGGATTTGCGCATTCCACTTGGTAACCCAAGCTTGATTGGTTAAACGATAAATTTCGTATTATCTATAATTAGCATTTATATACGAAGTATATTTTTGCGTCGCACCTGTTCAGTTGAGACGAGAACTTATATTCTGATTAATGCTTTTATCGTTTGCTTACATTAATGTGTACCGCAGCGCCGTAAGCGTCCTCGCAAACGAGTCCCCTCCCCCCACACTGCGGCGACTGGTTCCTAAGCGCCGATATAGTGCAGTCTGCATAGCCGGTTGGAATTCGTGCGTGTAATGTAGTTAGGATAATTTTTATAAAGATAATGTTTGTAGGATTTAGTGATGCCTCGCGTATTGGCGCGGAGATGGCGAGGTAGCGACTGGTGACGGTAGAGTCGGACGGCGTGGTCTTTGAGCTTAGATGGTATGAACAGTAGGCGTAATAGAAAAAGAAGCTTATTCTTATCGCAGAACAGTGTATATCTTTTTAGTACAAATGTATTGCGTCACTCTTTAAAGCCACTAAGAGGATATGCAACCTCCTTATGTGTCGCACCCTCTGTTTGGAAAAACATTAATGAGATTTTTATTAAAAAAGGTTAGTAAGACATATACGGCAATTTTGTTATATGTAAAATTATGCTTGTTTAGTAATACTTTTCAATCAACAAGAATGATACAATAATAAATAAATTGGAATTGAAATTGTAAATGTTTATTATACGAGAGAGTTATGTGCTTAATTGTAATTATTGTTAAAAGTTGTACCGCTCTGAACCCACGCAAACCCATCTAGTTTAAATCTACCCGATTTTTATATTGTAAGAAAGATCGATGTGTGTATTTCTGTGAATTTTAAAAACATTTAAATCTCAATATCATGTAATTTCTTTATACAATTTTAAATTTATTTAAATGTTAAAATGCACACCTTTTTGTCGTATTTGCAGTTCTGTATGAAAACGTTACCTCTACTGTTTGTGTCCCGGCAGGCGTAGCGCCGAGAAACGTAGTTGTTTGGAAGTGGCCATCGGTAGCCGCTATACAGGTGTTCGGAATGACGTGTAGAAGGGTTTAGGTAACTCGAGCTAAATTATTTTCGACCATAGCTTCTGTGGCCTCTGTCATACCCTTTTCCGAACACTGTATATCATGCAATGTAATTCTAAGTGTTATAATGTGCAATATCATATCTCGGTTTCAAATAGTAAATAAGTGTAAAAGATCGATTCGAGATCAAGAATCGTGTTTGTTTTATATAAACAATAAAATGCATTGTTTTTATATAAAAGGATATTGCATCGCTTCACCATCAAATTATTTATTTAAAGCATTCCCATACATTTTACATTAATCAACATTTTGTTTTTTTATTTTAGAAGTTTGTGTATTTGTGAAATTATGTATTTCTTAAGAAATATCTACTAAATATTTTTATCACATTATTTTCCTGTCAATAAACTTTTAATTAGTATAATTAATTATCTTTTATTTATGTGCTCATTCCACATCAATCGGAGTAACTCCTAGATAAGTTGCCAGCCTTTGTGTAGGAGAGCGCATGAGGTTAGGGAAAGGAGGGGATGCGTTTTGCGATGACGCACTTAGCAGGTAAGCAGAAGTGTATATAGATACAGTAGGAATGTTTTAAGACGAACTTCGAATTAGTCAAAAATCTGCAACTCAAAAAAAATGTGTTCTCTTCCTGCCACGCCCTAAAACACTCCATTACTCGAACATCAGGTGGGATCGTGTTTAAGCGCTAGCTTATTCAATATTAAAAAAAGTAAATCCTCTAAGTAGAAATAATAATCAGTAACCCCTTAAAAACAATTTTCGTACACGTTTTCAATTCATCACCAGAAAAATTAATCCAATTCAAAACAATCCTATATCTAACATTACTGAAATTGTTGGAAGAATTGTTAAATTTAACTGGCATTTTGGGCGGGATGTGTTTGTTGTTCGTCGATCGGATGCTTGATGGACGATACTGATTTCAGATAGAACGATCTGGTGAGTCTAAAAATTTAGATTACTTTGGCACGGAGCCGAAAAATCATTATTTAGTCGGACCGATATAGTCTGTTCATTTTGTAATATGCTATAAATAAAACACGCTGTTATTTTGTATAAATTTTTATTACAAACTTTTTTTTTTTACTTAACTGCAAATAATATAATCGAAGAACGTCCTAAGTAAAGCTGGAGGGCCAACGTTTGTTGAACTCAACGTGCAGTTGAAATGGCTTTTCACAACAATTTTGTCTTTAGGATTCGTCGTGACAAATAAAAAATCTTAGTCGAACGAGTTGTGACGACTCAAAAACATTCAACTTTTTTTGTAACTAAAAATGACGCTTGTGGGAGAGAATTATTTTAGTAGTAACGATGTTTTGGTGCTGAGTTGACGAGCCATTTCGGTATTTTGTAAATTGTTATTTAATGTACTTGCTGACAATAAAACAAATAATCGAAGGTTTTATAAAAAACATAAGAGATGTCGCTTTTACAATTATACAATACAATGAGCGCTATATGTCGGGTCAAAAATTATTTCTCAATATAGTAATAATTAATTCCAATTAAATAAATAAGAACTGCAATTAACAATATTAATACAATGTCTATTTTTATATATGTTTATACAATGCACTTATACCTTGGCCAGGCTGACTTCTTTGTATTGATAATAAATACTAGAAAAAAAAGACAGGCTACAAAGTCAGCTTTGTAGAAACAAATACTTTAATTATGGGCCATACCATTGCAGCTATACCTTAATTTCAAACAAAAATTAAAAACTCATAAAATTAATGAAGGAGTAACATTTATTTGTGGAGTTTGCGTAACCCGAAGGGTTGCGATAGTTCTAAATAAATCAAAGAGTGATAGAGGTTCCTAAATTATTTATATTTTTGCCCGACTGCCAGGAGGGTAATATTTTTTACGAGTATGTATGTCTGTTACATTGGACCTCCTGTAGCCTAAGCGGCTGGACCGATTTTGTAGCGTGAAGTGTCATTCGATCAAGTTCTTCCCCGGAGTACCCAGTCAGATGGCCTTATTGTTACCACAAGTATTTCAATACATGTAACTTTTTATCAACTGATATTTGACAAGTTCTCTTCTCCATTCTATCTATTGTATTATTGACGGCAGGAGATTAACAACTGCAGCTGTATTTCGTATCGGAACCTCTTAATAATCATAAACTTAAGCTACTTGCAGAGTGATATTTTAAAACTGCATTTATTGTACGCCGCTACCTAGTAATGCTCGGATCTCGACTCGCTCCGTTTTAAAAACTTTTGTACTGTTTGTAAGTACATACCAACAACTTTAAGTATTTCTAGTGAACAAATGATTAGTTCGTGATAAGTATAAGTCGTAACTACATATGTATTTAGATTCTGGTGTAACAAAAAACATTTTTAAATCTGCAAAAAGTAAAATTGTACACTTTTCATGATTTATTTGACCACACTTGTCCAATATTTGATATGACAACAATAGACAACATTATCAATTTTGTCTCAGAGCTTGAGATTAATTGCCCCAAATCAGAAATCACCATCAATACATAATATAAAACTACAAAAAATATATATTTTATTTCTGTATTAAACCTGTAACCTACTAATCTACACTAATGCTATAAACACAAAGGATTTGATTGTTTGTTCCCAATTAATTAAAAAATCAACGAACCAATTGAAAAAAATCTTTAATTAATAAAAAGCTTTTTTATTAGTGAGTAACCACTGCTTAGTTTTCATTTGTCTATATACTTACCCGAGCAAAGCAGGGGTGCATTGTTAGTAAACAATACAATGGTTATCACGCCCGTGAATAATTTCAAAATCCTTTTTATTCATCAGAAGGAAAAGACCCCATTCAGAACTAAATTAAATTTTTTACTTCATTTCAATCAAAATAATGGTCAAATTCAGTTAATTTCATCGAATTTATTAGATGTCTATTGTGGCAGTGATTAGTGTTTTTTTTGTATTTTTAAGAGTAATCATTTATTTTGAGACAGCACTTATGAGTTTCGTTGTTAATACGAACTTATTGTAGAAATTGAGCGAGCGATGACATAGAAACGGGAGCCTCGCAAGATAACGCATTACTAGCGAGCGTTAGGCTGCTTACAAACGGGCGCATTTGCTACCATTTCTATTTAACGTAGCCGATCCCGTAACACGCTACACATAAAATATAACAAAATATTACGTTTTTACTTAAATAAACTGTGTACCTACATTGATGGACTATTTTACAAAACATTAAATACCTTTAAATTTTCATATAGTTCGAACGGACTTTCAAAGCAAATGTAAAACACAAAGACGGCTACGTCGGAAGTTGAATGATGAAAAGCATACGATTATAAGCGAGCCGTGTGTGGGGGGAGGGGGGGGGGAGGCGTTCAATCGATGTACTGTGCGAGCCAGCGGAAGCCCTCGCCGTAGCCCTGGCGTTTCAGCACTGAGCACATGAACAGCTCCAGCGGCCGCCCCGGCAGCTCCGACCGCGACACCTTGCCCTGCATCACAACACGCCCATTATCACTCTCCCACTTTATCACGCCTTAGATTGTTTACAAATGTACACTGCCAAAAATAGCGTCAAAATGTAATGTTCTATATTCTTCAAATAGCATAGCAGCTTTACCAACAACTTTAAAATAATGTGCTCATAAATATATTGTTATGTCTATAACATACACAGAATAAAAGAAATTTAAACGTATATATATATATTTTAAATTTTTGGGCTTCATGAGACTTAAATACAACAGACCACTAAATACTTGTACTTACAGGAACTATATTGCATTTAGGAACATTTTGATTGCATTTGTGACATTGACGCGTTCCCTTACAATAAATAGTAAAAAAAGAATAAGCTACATTTTCATGGTGATTGTCCCTAAGTATACTTTATAAGTCGTTCATTGTTTCGTATGCAAGTTGACCGCTGCGGCTGTGTACATGTGTATGAGATGTGTACATTACCTTGCCGGTGGTCTGCTGGTAGAGGTTGAAGAATTGCCTGAGCTCGTCCTCGCTGGCGGCGCCGGGCTTGTCGATCTTGTTGCCGAGGATGAGCACGGGGCAGTTGCTGAGCGTGTCGTCGGTGAGCAGCGAGTCGAGCTCAGCCTTGGACTCGGGCAAGCGCGCGCGGTCGCACGCGTCCACCAGAAACACGATGGCGTCCACCGCGGGGAAGTAGTCGCGCCACACGCGCCGCGCCTGCTGGTGCCCGCCCAGGTCGAACGTCGTGAACCGCATGCTGCCTATCGACAGCTCCTCCGACGCTACACATCGGTATATATATATATGTCAGTAACTTCAAATATTATGTACTCCAATTGGTTGAGGATTCTAAGCTTAGTAAAAATGGTTGAAAATGATGTTAGTAAGGTATGTACATAAATTACAAATGTGTGTAATTTAAAAAAAAAAACTATACCATATTATGAAACTACTATATACAAAACTAAGTTTGTAAGTGATATCAAAATTAGATGTGTAAATTATGTTAATTCTTCACAAAGATTCACATAATAATTTTTATTTAAACAACAATTCGCTCATAAACATTCTTTATTTCATAGAATTTTCTCAGTAAGAATATAACATTCTTCACAATATTAATAGCAAACAATGTCCAACACTAGCAAAGCTTAATAAAATTGACTCAACTTAGGCAAGTTGACACATTATGTATTTTGTTCTGTAACATATTCCATAGCCTAGTCCCAAATACAGTAAAAATGTGTGGTTTGTGTCTACTAATATGAAAAAGAAAAGATTTGTTTTTTTTCTTTGTTCCGACTAAACTCTAAAAATTACTGTGTTAGTTATTCTTATGCTCTATAATGGAAACAATTTTACGATAACAATTACACTAAGTTATTAAATTTTTATTTGAACATGTATCAATGACTAGAGGTAATCACTAAACTCTTAATACATTTTATACGTTGATATGAATTAATATTAATGTGTATGCATTACCATGTTAATTTTAAAAATAAGCTAAAGTTAATTTCAAATATTCAAAGAAACAAGACAAGCTCTATGATGTTGGTCCATGAACATTTCATAAGATAAATATGCATTTGTACTGCCAAAACATTCAACATGTAAAGTTACAAGTGTACATAAAATAAATGATAAACATGTTTTGTTGTGGCTCAGTACCACCATCATGCGACAAAATTATTGTAATAATCTTAACTACGTTACTAGTAAATATCTACAAATCATTGTGAAAAAAAGTTTCTCAAGTTAAAAAAATTTCTACTTCAAGAACATCAATTTAATTATCATTATCATCTCCCTGTCCTTTTCCCACCTACTTAGGGTTGGCACAGTATGTATACTGCTTTTCCATATGTCCAGGACTTTACTGTAGCCCATACTGTTACTGGTTTTGGCTATAGTTTTATTAGCCGGCCGCCTGCCTGACGCTAACCCTCCTCGAGAACAATTAATGTAATGTTCAAATCAAATTTTTAAAAGTAATGGTAATGAACACTGATAAAATGTCTCTATATCAATTTTATTTAATAATAATGATGTGTTTACAGTAAATATCTTTTTATCCACAATGAAATTTCTTCTATGAAATATAAGACTTTACAAAAGTCTGATAAAACTTACTGGGATGAAGTGTGGGCACGTGCTGTGCCAATCTGTCATCCTTCAGCATGTGCAATAGTGTTGTTTTGCCTGCATTGTCTAGACCCAGGAAAAGTAGTTTGCCCGATTTCTTCCATAATCCTACGCAACAAATACAAACATTAATAAATCAATATATTATGTTAACAAAATTAACATTTATCCAATGTGATATTTTCATAGCACAGTTACGGATGGCCTACTGCATAAAAACAAAATAGTCTTTAAAACTAATTTAAATTTTTAGTTTATTATTGATGAGCCACCGTCACATACAAATCTACAATGTAGACGGACCACAATGCAGGTGACATTGATTATAATATTTATGCATCTTACTAACATATACATGCTGTTTAGAACTCATTTAATACCAATAATACAGTAGACCATTAATTGACACAAGCTTCAGGATAAAGAAGTTGGCTTAAAATGGCTTAGGCTAAAATGAAATTTTAAATAAACTATAGAATACATTTTAAATAATGTAAATTGTACAATTATCATATCATCCATCCATCCATCCATCTCAACCTATGATCATCCACTACTGGACATAGGCCTCCTCCATTGATCGTATCATTGGGGGGAAATGTGCCATAATCTAAATGAACTAAAAAAAGGATGCTGTTGCCCATCCTCTAGAGGTCTTTACATCCAGACACAAGACGGACAGACATGTTCATGCAGTCAAATGTTTGTCCTGGGTGGGAACCAAAACCACAAACTGTGGTGTGAAAGGCAAGCAAGTATCATATATTCGTAGAATATTATTTGAAAAATGTTCTTAAAAAAAAAACTCTTAACTGCCTCAATTTTTGTTGTTAGCTAATATATGATAAAGCAGTAAAATGTTTTGTAACAATCACAAATCTTGTAAGTGGTTTACATTAAAAATAAATAAAAAATAAGATAATAATTGATAGTTGGAGTTGGGTTTTAATGTTTAAATTACTTAAAAAAAATATATTTAAAAAAAATTATTTTCTTTGGACTTGGGTTCCATTTCTTATGTGCAAAGTATTTGCTAACAGTTTGACAATACTGAAGAAACATATTCTTATCTAAATGTATACATTAAACATAGTCAGTGTTAGTAAGGTCACAAAGCTAAGTTTTTTCATTTGAATTACAATGAAGTTAAATGAAAAAATATATAAACATAAGAACTACAGAGAGAAATGATTTTTATTTATAAGGTAAGCATTACATAAAATAAAACTTTCTTGTTGGAATCTATAAAACTAGAGTTAATGTAATGACATTTCTGGTCATAACACAACTTACCCAAAAATCCAAGGACACCAGTGAACCAATCCAAGATAAACATTTTTAATCTGCAATGTAGGAAATAGTATTAAAATATCAGCACATCTCCATAAACTTCTGCACAAAGGCTGAATAAAATTGATGACTTGCAAATCTCTATGTTATCTATTGCGTAGTTCGATTTGGCATCAGAGTAACAAAATGATAAATCTTTGAAGAAGGCACACAAGTTCAAGTTTCTTTAAGTTGCTGTGGAAATATTCTTTTGTGAATTGAGTAATATGACAGGACGTCATTTGCGTTGTCGAAATTGAACTAAATATTACACAAAACAAATTAAATACTCACTTATTAAAATTGAACTAGATATACTAACGCTAAAGGAAGTTATTACAATATTTCGCAGGTCTTTTTATCACGTTACGTCGTTAAAATCGACGTTTTATACTAACAGAAGAGTTAAAGTATGCGACGAAATATCAATCTGTTGGCAATGAATGACGTACGCTACTTCCGGAAGTTGTCACATTGATAGGTTGCGACCTTTTACAATGTTAAATTTGAAAAATAAATTGTATTCCTTAAAAGTTTAAAGGTAATTCTAATATTTAATAACAATTTATTCGGATGTTATTTTTTTCTTTTGATAATAATTTAGTAAGCTTTCATCACGTAAAAATGACGTGTTTTAAAAAGGGCATCGCTTAAATTTTAATTTGACAAAGGATGAAAAGGTAATTAAAAATATTAAAACATTCACGCCATACCTTGCTTAGCTTAGCTTATTTGTATTATTTTTGTAATATGTTTTAAATATCTTCATTTTCCTTAATGGCAAGCAAAAATTGACAATACAAATATTGTAATCCTGGAAACACCGGTGTCCGGAAGTCTTTTTAGTGTTTGACAGCTTTTAAAGCTAAAGGTATTTTTAAGTTTATGATTAAATACATTAAGAAATATGCGATTTTTAACAGGAATACTAAGTCTGTTTCATAGACCAGTATTGTATTTATATATATCCAATGTTTCGTAGCAAATAGTGTCAGGATTACTTAGATTATTTGAGGTTGTAAATCGATGCTGCAAAAGTGTTGTTATTTTCAGAATAAGCCATGGCTCCAAGAAAAAACAAAGTTGCTAAAGAAGAGGTCCAGGTTACCCTGGGACCCCAGCACTTGGTGGGTGAAACCGTGTTCGGCGTAGCTCATATTTTCGCATCCTTCAACGACACTTTCGTCCATGTCACTGATTTGTCTGGTCGGGAAACTATCGCCAGAGTCACAGGTGGTATGAAAGTTAAAGCTGATCGTGATGAAGCTTCACCTTACGCCGCTATGTTGGCTGCACAGGTTTGTATAATTCTTTAATTTCTACAGTACTTTGCGTTATAACCTTGTTTGTAACTAAGTTTATATACTTAACAAACGGAGAGTAATGGTAAATACTAAACCTAAAAATGATCATTCTTATTAAAATTAAGATTATTTTAATTTAGTTTCACATATCAACGTTTCTAATTTATGGACAAATTTAATTTGATGTTAAGAATTTTTAATGTATTGTGTAAAATGTTCATGTTAAAAAAGTTATGATACAGTCTTGCTATTCAGTTCATTAATTTGGTGGTACGCTTATATACTTATACAGTACTCATTGGGTAGAAGGTTTTCATATGAGTGTTAATAGTACTACTTCAAATGTAATTAAGTTAAATGTCATTCACAAATGTTTAGTTGAACCTTAAAATATTTTTTTTATGATCGTAAAGGGAAACTGCTATTATCACTCAATACACATGTACCTTATTTATTTTAGTTATTGTTGTTAAACTATTGAATTTGATTAACTTTTGTAGTCTACATTCAGCAGTGGAAAACCATAAGCAAAACAAACTTATCTTTGTAGATCCCTAGTGATTGATCACTTTTTAAAAAATGTTACTGGATCTAAAAAAATATTATGAGCTCTTAATTTTATAAGCTTTAGTTATACATATCATGGTTAGTGTAAAACTAAATGTTATTCCAAATAATGTTTGCTGTTGCATGTTTAGATGCACCACTAAAGTATGCTACTGTGATCCTCATAGAATGGAATGTGTAAGATATTTCACAGTTTTTTAATTAAATGGACAAATTGGTTGTTACTGTATTCTATTATAAACTCCATAAGATATAGTAATTTATATTATTTATTATTAAATATGTATTTATAATATTTGTATATATATTTTCAAAGATATTGAATCGCTTGTACAAAAAAGTTCTCTTATATTGGGTACATGTCTATGGTTTGTTCCTTTGATGTTAATAAATGGCAGTTATAACTTAGGATGAGCTACTATCCTTTAAAAATATTCATATCATGTATATTTTGTGTTCAGTGGACAAAGTATATGTAATAAGAGTTTATCTTTCTCCTGCCTATGGCAGATGTTTGTGTGGTATCCAAACATGTGATAAGTGAACAGAACAGTAAACTTTTACTAATAATCATAGTAAAGTCATTGAAATGTAGTGTAGTTAACATTTAAACAAATGGCAAATTACTATTGCAATTTCTAAGATTACAGTATAAATTTTTTATAATTTTACTTTGTAATTGTTAAGGATGTTGCTGAGAAATGCAAAACTCTCGGAATCACTGCTCTGCACATCAAGCTCCGTGCGACAGGTGGCAACAAGACAAAGACCCCAGGCCCTGGTGCGCAGTCGGCGCTGCGAGCTTTGGCGCGCTCAAGCATGAAGATTGGCCGCATTGAGGATGTCACCCCCGTGCCATCAGACTCTACGCGCAGGAAGGGTGGTCGTAGAGGACGCAGGCTGTAATTTCTTAGTTTAAGTCAACTGTGGACTGCAATAAACGTGTTTACAGTTTCAGAGTGTTTCATTTACTTTCTTGGCCATGACAATAACATGTATATATGTATATAACACAAATGTGTATGTCATAAACAGAATGTGACAGGTTATAATCTTTCTAGTAATGTCAAAAAAATATGCATAGTCAATTATAAACTTGATCAGTTTACAATTGATCTGTGACGTATCCACAGGTCTTGTAACTTAAGATTGACCAATAATCTGGTTATGGCTGCATGAGGCTCCTGCATCAGACAAGGTAGAATCTTTTTAGCAATCTTTAGTTTAGGCCTACACCCCAGTGGATCTTCAGATATTATTGGTGTGAAAGATTAAAAAAAATTAACTCATTCGATTGTGTAAGAATTTTGTAGTTTTGTTTGCAATAAAAAACCTTCACAATCAAAATAAAGTTAGCATATAACCAAATAAATATATAAAAATTTCGAGTTGAGAAGAATAAAACACTAATATTGTGAAACATTTATGTTATTTTTAAATAAATTGTTAACTTTTAAATACAGTATGTTACGACTATGACAAAATGTGATAATTTACATCTTAAATTTTATTTGCAAATAAAACGTTTAACGCAAGATTATTTTTTTTTTATCTACATCTACTATTATTGCACAAATTAATTAATGTTGGCGTTCTTACATTAGTATATTTTTTTCCACATAGAAATTTACATACAAAACTGATCTACCAAAAAATGGAGTAAGTGTCAATTTTTTATTGTTCATTATTAATAAATAACAAGGAGCGTTTAGTTCGCATTAGCAAGTTGGTTCTATAAATATTACAAATACGTCTATAGATTTTGTGACCTAAAATTTTAAGGGGTCCTTTATGACAATGGTATCGTTAAATTTTATGAGATCAATACATATACATATATCAAAACATTGCTCCTTGAGCTCATTATTCTAGGTTTCCGGATACACTACAATTTACAACAGTTATTTATAAAACAAGTACTTTTAACTTTACAAGCCTAAATATATCCAAATTTGTCTTGTTGATGGTAAATGATATTTATATATAATGAAAATTCAGTTCGGTTTTCTAAACGATAAACTATGACCCATATTATCAGCATTAAATTGATTTACTTTTTAGATTATAATTTACTATGCAGTACAATATGTTTTGTACATTACAATCTTTTTTTTTTATATATATTAACAAGAATCACAAAAATATATTAAGTTTTTTTTAGTATGGCAAGTTTTGAAAAACACGAAGTTATTCGCACCAAAATAAACGTAACGAAAAGTATATTTTAAAATAAACAAATTTAACCTAATTCAAAATACAAGTATCAATCAACATGCCTGTTGCTGTTAGATACAAAAATTGAGTTGCCTTACGCGTCATGTTTTTTTTTGCTGTCATATTTAAACGCTTTTTATGGAATTTTCACATTAATGTTTCGGCTATTAAATCCCTGTGGATTCAGTGGAAAGTGGCAGTCCACTTTCAAATACATCTCGTAGTGCCCAAACCCAAGCTTAAGAAATAAATATTAATGAAATGGAAACTCCACATTTTTTCCATCCACCATTCCATTTTTTAAATACAATTAAAACATTGACAATATTCAAATGCCATAATTGAAATATTTTTTCTACACTTAAAGTAATATTCGTGCTTTGTAATATTTCGTCCTCATACAATAAATGGCTCTTTACGTAATAATGGGGATTTTTGACTTTAAATTCTGGTAAACATTGTTTACATGACTCTAAAAGTCTGATTTAAATAATTTTAACCGGTTTTTCATGTTGTCAGTTCAATGGCTAGAGCAGCGAGACGGTTCCGTGTGACATGTGTATCGCAGCGCTTAGCTGTGGGAGTCGGATGCGGGTCTGGCTCTCGGCTTGCGCTATAAGGCCGTCTTTAGTCGTATCTTCTTCAAGTGCGAAGGGTTGGGGTTGGGGAAGGAGCGGCGCTTGCCGGGCAGCGGCGCGGTGTCGGTGTGCGTCGCGCCGCCTTGCGCGCCCAGCGCGGTGCCGCCCGCGATCTCTTCCCAGTTGCCGCCGATGTCCTCGGAGGAGGAGGAGGCCGCGGGCCGGCAGCGGCCGCCGGTGCGTGCGATGGCGCCGCGCAGCGTCCGCGCGAAATTCCGTTTGGACAGCTTGGCGGAGACGGCCGAGCGAGAGCTTTCCGAGTCGTCGGCGGAGCGCCGATTTGCCTTGGCCTTGACGACGCCGGCTTGGCTCTTGCTCGCGTTGGGTTTGCGGATGGCGAGGATGTTGCGTCGCTTGGTGGACAGTGTCCTGGGCTTGGGTTCGGTCTCGGCGAGGTAGCGCGTGCGCGACGACGTCTTGACGGGTTCCGTCTTCTTGACATACTTGACGACGTTGACGTTGATGATGTCGTGGCCGGAGCGCGGCGCCAGCACGGGCGGGCTGCGCCGGCGCTCGGGCTCCGCCTTGGCGCCGGCGTACGCGTTCTCCTTGCGCTCGTCGATGGCCTTGGTCTTAGTGCGTGGGTAGAGCGGCACGCGCGACGGGGACGCCGTCTTCGGCCGCAAGCGAGACATCGTGAGCTGTAACCGATGTTCCCACATCAATGTTGATCGACATCGCACACGACAAACTGGGACAAAGTCGTGCTCGGCTGATGTAACTCACGAGGAGGACTACACTAAGGAGCACACAACTCTCTGTGTTTCAGCACGTGTTCCTCGTGTTGTGCGTTGTTAACAAATTGAACTGAGACAAAACACAATTCACTCTGAAATCGTTTTCCTTACCCTGGATGTTTATAAAATTGCTGGTTGATTATTTATAGCAGATAAACACTGAAAATTAAAGACATGTGTTATAAACAAAAAAAAAAAACATTATTAGGGTTTATCGATGGGAAATATAAAGTTGGAAAATTACAGAGTTATAAAATTAATAAATTTTTGTAAATAAAACTCGAATGACTTAAGTTCAAAGAGTATTAAGAATAGAAACCAGGGTTTCTCAACACTAATATAATTTTGCGAACATACAAAAAACACACGGACAAATTTGTATTTGACTATGATGTTATATACTTTGATGTACATAATAAATACCTCTCAAAAGTTGTTATATTTTAAAATCTATACATGTAGCTTTTTTTCTTAATAAAGACTGGTGATTATGAGAACCATTGGTTTAAAAAGTTAAAACGGGTAAGGATACAACAAATTGCTATTGAAATATTTCCTATTGGTGAAATATTATTTGACAAAAATATTTCGCCGTAACCATGAACGTCAAACTTTATACAAAGGAAAAAATCAAAAATGTATGTAATATATGTTTTTCATAATACGAAATATCTAAAAGCAAAACTAGCAATGGTCAAAGTTTCAAATAAAAACACCGATTAGTACAGTAGGTGGCATTCATCAATTTATTGCCGCGTACTATATTGCATATTGATTTTGCTCGTATAAGCAAAATATGCTTGTATACACCGGTTGCGTTTGTAATTGTATGTGGGTGTGGCATTAGCGTGAGCGCGGCATGGTTATTGTGAGCGTATCGCACCTAACATGTGGGTGGGTAGCGTGACGTGTGTAGGCGTGTAAAGTGTTCGCGTGTGGCGTACCTGCGGGCGCATGGTGCGCGAGTGCACGCGCAGCCAGTCGCGCAGCGCGGCTAGCGAGCGGTGCTCGGAGCACGGGATGCGCGAGTTCGGGTGCTGCCCTGTCACGTCCAGTATCGACGCGCCCAGCGAACGACCCACCTGATAACAAATACCATTATAAAACTACCTTTTCGACTTTTTAGTTAATGCTATTTATTAAGATGGAGGAGGATTAAGAGGGAGAAGGAGCTATGCTATTTAACGTTGCAAGAACAACCTAAAATTTAATACCTTTAAGTAATGTGTCCTTTAAGTCTTATAATTTCATTTCCTCCACCTCGAAGAACCTATTACCTGTCCGACCAAGTGGAGAATCGATAATAATCGTGGCAAATAAATATGGAGCAGAAGGTAAAGAGGGATAACTTGTGCGAAATCAATAGAAACATTATTTTTATATTAAACGCTTTAGATTACATTCTATCTATCTATAGGTGCCTCTCCGCTATTGGAGGTTGGCCGTCAGCTCAGCGAACTTTTCCCGGTCTTGTGCCAAGTGAAACAGATATTCTTCGCTGGTAATATTACATTAATATTCTGTATATATTGCTTATACGTATTTTTTTTGTATTTACATAATGTGCCTTTAAGCCGCTGTGCCGCATATCTGGAGATTTTAAAAGAGACTAACGTGATGGATGATCTAATATCTATGATGTACTAATTCTACGTGTACTCGGCGCAAATCATCGCACGGTGACGGTGTCGGCAAACTAGGTGAGGTGAGAAACGATCGCATGTGAGTAAAGAACAAACCTTCATCGGGTCTATCTCTTTGAAAACCTCCAGATTCCTATAGCGGCTGTGGCTTACCTGAAACGGTCATCACTTCTGAAATATATTTGATTTGTGATTTTCTCTATATGTATTATGCACTAAAATTCAAATAGATATTGTTTAATATTGTGCTGACACTATCGTACAGCCTCAACAGGCACTCGAGGATTGTCTTTGTAGGGATCTTTCCCCCTACAATCAAGTTACACACTTGACAAATACTACCGCATATTTTCACTTAGACATAAAAAACTGTAGGTAGGTGTAGGTAAACTATTAAAATTTTCGTATCAATTCAGTACTCAGAGTCTAAAACAAATAAATAAAAATATAATTAACCACTCAAGTACGTAAAAGGGAATGGTGGCCGTTCCTGCTTTTTGCCCAACTGACAGGAGAGTAATTTATCGTACATCCATAGCCGTTAACAAAACAAAGAGCTAACATAGATATCTATTTTTTAACTTTTATGCAGGGCTGACTGCGAGGGTTATGTTTTTCGATGATATGTATGTTTATATTGTATCTGTATTTGTATCTGTTCCATTGTATTCTCTTGTAGCCAAAAATGACTTGACCGATTTTGTCGAGCGTGGTGTTATTTGATTCCTATTCTTCCCCGGAGTGTCATAAGAGTCAGTCAGGCTTTTCTAAATTAATTACTAGTTATCGAGTGTAAGTTTCAAGTTATTCTTTGTCAGATTACACATACACACGTTGACTACAAACGGTAATGTGTTCTAATGTTACCTCTTCGAATATGTATGGCGTGTACTTGGGCGGCTGCGGCGCGCTGAGGGCGTGGGGCGCGGCGGGCGCGAGGTCGGGCGAGTAGTGCCGCGCGGCGGGCGGCGCGCTGTAGCAGCACTTGCACATGCACGAGTGGTAGCGCAGCCGCCCCTCCTCCAGGTACGGGTGTGCCAGTGCGTCCACCACAGATATGCGTTTCGACGGATCGAACACCAACATCTGAAA